>JABUQX010101872.1:0-15000 GCA_015478945.1 Trachelipus rathkii
CGACGCTGCTATTTTTGTGCAATTATAGGGTATACCATATTTTCTATTTGCATATCCTAGAAGACAAAAATTCTGTGCGCACTACGTAGCCTGTCATAGACGTTACCGGATTTTTTCCGCATCTATCTAACAAGTAAGGTGCATAGTGTTAGTATGCGGGCGTAAAATAATTCGCGAAGCACAATGTGGGGTACTTTAGACGGTCTACATGAATGCGCAGCCAATACCTGGAGTATGTCTTATCATCGCATCTGAAATACGTAGTCGTGAAGGATGGTTCGTCAAATATGTTTAACCAAGGTGAACAGTAACGACTGTGAGTATGCAAGAAATATGTTTATTTGGCCGCGCAAGTTGTCCTGAGACTGACTCGAAGGTTGCCATGAAAATGACTATTAACCACAGGATACCAGAGTAACATTATTATCATAACGAGAGACGCAGGCTCGAAGGCTCTTCAGTCTGATGGTAACCTTGTTGTTAATTTGCAGTGAAGTTGCGCCTACTACTCGCTATGGGACTCCCAGCAATACGATGCAGGTGAGTGGCATGCTGTTTATGATCACTTCCAAGAAGCATTTAAAGTGTTTGTTACACAACGGCAAACCAGTATCTCGGTTCAAGTAGGGTTACTCGGATAAGATGAGAGAGGATATGTAGCACACAAAAATCAAGACAGTTTTGGAGAGGCTATAATAATATAGGTACATGGATGGTAAATCTGCGTCGACCTCAAAATGGTAAACATTTTTGCTCGGTATATCGAGTCAAATCCAAGCAGTTTCACCAATATTCCTGCTTCCTGTCTGATATAGGGAAGCCGGCTTTGGCAAAGGATGCAACTGACCAAAAGAGAATAGCCCTCCGACAGAACCTTGTCGCCAGGTGAACAGGAACATCGTACGTAACCACTTGTACAGAGAGAAAACATCATCTTACCTCCACTACATAAAACTTGGTTTGATGAAACAATTTGTGAAGCCCCTGGACCTGATGGTGAATGCTTCCGCTATATATGCTCAAGACGTTTTCCGTGGTTTGAGTGCGAAAAGAAAACAAGCTGGATATTTGAGCGCCACAAATACGGACCGACTCCCACATCGAGTTCACTGCTGCCTTTTGCTCACATGACGTGTTAAGAGAAAGTGATTCCGAAAATTTTTAGATATGAAGAAGGGGCAATTTTAAAGGGAGATGAACCGCGGAGCAAAACCTCTATTTCACATTCGTAACACGAGAATTACCATCACTCTGAGAGTGTGTCTCTCGACCACGTTTTCCATACTCACACTCACGATTAAAACATGGATAACAATGGATATAGAATGAGTGATATGATATAGAATGCTACATCTTACAACATACTCTGGTACAGACAAAATTTCCGATAAACACGATCGCTACAGGTGATCAGAGCACTAGTGTGATACGCTTAACCTCATACATTGATCTCGAGAGAGATTAAATAGTTATTATGTCTAACGTTTTTACACAATTCTTTATATTTCTTCTTTCTTTTAAATTTAGACACTTGATGTGTCAAGTCGCGTGAGGCCATTATTATTATACATTTTTTTTTCACTATAACATCAGAGCAAAATGTCATTCAATTATTATGGCGACTTATTGTTTTTGGAGCTTTGATGGAGGGATATAAATACCATGGATACGCTATAGCATAGATGTAAGTTCGTCTACGAAGAGAATGTTACTACCATCGTAGGTATGTTTGCATTAACTAAACCCATTCCTTTTATTGCAAGAAGTGTTAATAATGTATTCTGAAAATAAATTTATTATGCGTATTATATGGTTTAAAAATAGTAAATTAGAAAATATGATATTGTAACTGTTGCTGATTTCTTTTATTTTTGATCCAATATATTCAATATATCAATTTACAAGCACAATTTTTTTATATATATTTAAGTAATATATATATAGTATATATATATATAATAAAAAAATTATAATATTTTAATTAATTACAGATAACACAAAAATCTTTGCGGAAAATTTTTCATTTTAAAAAAGGCTAACAATTCTAAATATATCATGCATTATTGCTATAGCACATAATCTGATCATATATATTTACTAATATATAAATATTTGTGGAGAGACGACTTCATTGCATAATATATCGTGTAACAATATAATTGCATTACATTATACACAATATATGGTTATATACATACACAATTAAATTTATACATCACAATGCGATGGTGAATATTGCATTAAAAAAATATAATTACATTTTTAAAATCAACTTAACTGAAAAATCCTTAGCTATGGTGAATTATATAATAATAAAAAATTTATATATATTTATAATATATAAATACATATATCAATTGAGCGAAATATAACTCACTCACTGTACCAAGAAAATTTTATCATTTTACAAAGTTAAGGCTATACAAAGTTCTAAATACAGGAATAAACTAAAAGTACTAAAGTACTAAAACTATTTAACCCTCTTTCACACAAACTAAGAAATTAACAAATGCACTGAGTAAATAAAATATTATTAAACCCCAGATAAATAAGCTCTAATGTTAAAATTATGAGCATACACCAGACAATTCACATAATCATGAGGGATAATCCACTATTATTCTTTATGTGGCTTCATTAATACATAGGGACTGCTATACACATCAGCTGTTGTCTTAGACAAGTGATTTGGCTTAGCTCCTACTCCACTAAACGTAATTCTTGTGAGTAGTATTATCTGGTAGTGTGGAAAGCATGAGGAAAAATTAGAATGGTTTAAAATTGTGACACAGTTAAATTCTCATAATCTATAACTATATTCCTAAGATGTTTATGTCTCGATACAAATATTAAAAGGAGAGGAATAACACTGTTGTATTCTCTATAAGAGATGAGTCAAAAGTAAGATCTAATAACACGTGTAAGTGAATACATACTGTATCTATTTAGTTCAAATTTTGAAGCGGATATTACTTATACTCCAGTATTAATGATAAACAGATACTTATCACTAGTACATATATCTTAAAAATAAAAAAATAGGGCTTTTTTTTGTGCAAACTCAAGCATACGGCTTGCGTTTTGTATGACGATTTCAATGCCCCAATTTCTTTTAATTCATTAATGGTATAATATAATATATGGAAAATGGACCGGTATACAGACTTCACTTCCACCACCTGAGTGCGAAAATTACTGTTCCGAGATCCTATCCACAGCCAGAAGGGTCAGACCTAGTAATGTTATAATCGATAAACGAAGTCATATTAACTTCGAGCCCAATTCAACGAGCTGAATGAATTTTTTTTATATACTCTCTGGTGCGTCTATTTCATCTTCCTGGTTCTTCATTTCTGTCGAAAAATGCCTTTCGGAATCTGCCACACTCTCACAGCAATATCGTCTACATCCTCACACAAAGATCTTATCCTACATATGCAATCACTCCTCTTAGATAGTGTCTATCTTCTTCTCGTGTCTCTGGCACTCCTCTAAGGTTCTTCTCAACTGGAGTGTGACATAATTAAATTCCTACTGAAAGCTTTATTCGGCTATTAATTATAAAATAGCCTTATTTAAATATATAAGATTATTGCTTAAAATAGGAAGGATCTAACTTGGGCTCACTGTTATTACTATTTCACGTTTAAATGCTTTTGTTTTAGTGATGTTGTCTAATGATACTCAAGTGAGTAAATATTAGATATAATTTTGTCACCAGACTGTATATATTCAAGATCATAACAATATTTTCTGATTGTGCATTCATGAATATCAGCGTATATGGATAGGGGATATTTTTGTTCAAACAATTTAAACGACCACCGTTCATCTTTTAATAATTTCAATAATTGGAGTAAAAAAGATGAAAGTTAGTTTATGAATTTAATTTATTTATAATATTTATGTAATATACAATGCATACTAGTATATAAATAGTTTATTAAATGCTTTGCGCAGCTGCCGTTGCTGAATGGTGATAAAAATGAAGAAGTGAGAATAACTTTTTAGTGCCTATATATATATATATTCAATTTATATCAAATAAGTGCTCTGAACATAATATTTTATGTGGAAAATCGAGAGAGATTGAATGCATAACTAGCAACATGTGAGAAAAGAACATGATAAATTTGATATAGTTTAAAAAAGCACAACTCCGTCACCCTATACCAGCTTATTTCAACCCATGTTTGTCCATTATCCGTATCACTAAAATGAAATTATTTTTTGAACAATATTAAAAATGTCAAAGGCCCCTTATAGGATCTGACAAAACAAAAGATTTTCGCCATATTGGCTTACAAAATTTGCTTATTTTTAATTTTTTTGGAAAATAAGTTCTAAATTAATTTAAAATGAAATAACTTTCCCTTATGTTGACGTAATTTATTGTTTTATAAAGCTCATATTTCGGTCCCGAATAGTCGGCAAAAAGCCGAATACGAATATTCGTATTTTGGCGAATAGCCGATTCGATACTTATCTAATATTTGATTTAAGACGCTAAAACTATCAACCGATAATATATTTATATATAATATATTATTTTGCCCTTGCTAAAAGCAGAAAAATATACTCTGGTTTAAGACAGCGCAGGAGATTTTATAGAGGTGTCTAACATCACACAACAAGACACAGCTTCAAATGGAAAATTTTAATTAAATATACGAATCAATGTTATGATTTCGTGCGATCAGGAGGCTATTCCTATGAATACATAAATTTCGAGCCTTATTATCTGTTTTTAACAACGCTTTAGCTGGGGCAGCATGGTAGAGTCTAATTTTTCTTTCTATACTCTCGCTACATTTATTACAACATTGAGGTGATTGGCATTTCAAAGCATCGGGTATACCCCTTAATACTTTAATTAAAATTCGTAGGCAAATATATAATACAATAAAAAATAATTAACTTGAACCATAAGTCTACTTTAATGACAATGTCGAGCAGAATATGTAGTTTTTGCGGTCGCTATAGATGCTTCGTATTTAATTAAAATCTTCATTTTTGAGATATAAAAACGCTTACCCTAAGTGCAATGCCTATCTATGATATATAATATATTATAAAAATTTATATAGTTGTATAGCTATATATAAAATATATAAATATATATTATTATTTATAAAATATATATTAATATTAGTTCTATATATATATATACACTATTATAATATATTATTAATTTATATCATATAAATAAACAAGTTATATATATAAATATATATATTATATATATCATATTAATAATATATATGATAATTATATAATATTATTTTTATATATATATATAACCACTTAATATTACGTATTTTACGGAGATGTTATCTAATTTATTAATACATTGACAATGTCTTTAGGTGATACATTTACACATGAGGAGAAAACGCCACTTGAGATATAATAATATATATTATATATATATATATATTTATTATATTATATTATAATATATATTATATATATATATATATATTATATAATTTATATATATATATTATATAAATTATTATTATATAATTATATATATATAATATATATATATATATATATAATAATATAATATATACTTATTGTTATAATAATATTAATATTAATTATATAATATATATATAATATTATTAGCAAAAAAAAAGTTTTTTATACTGTTATATAAATAAACTCAATGTTGAGGGATCTAAACCGCTACGCTCATTTAGTGGGGATGGTTGTTAAAAAGTTAGGTGTTACGCATTATACACTAACTCCACAATGAATTTAATAGAGAAATCTATCCAATTTTACTTAGAAAGATTACTATCTTCCAGTATTTGACAATGCCTTTTTGAGCATAGAACCTCACCAGTCCACACACTGAGTGACGCCCCAATGACCCAAGCTTGAGTGGGAGTGACTGCCAAAAGGTCTATTTAATAACCACAGCACTACTAACAATTGTGAGTTCTAGACTCATTGCGTCACACCAAGGAGAGTAGAGTAGTTACAAATTATAGTTATAATTTAATGTCATATGTTAATATAAATATTAAATGATACACTAATAATAATAATAATACCAGTTATAAAAATAATGTAATTAATTAATATATAAAAATTTCTTATCGAGCATATAATTACCACAGCAATTCCAATAAATTCCTGAGACTTGACTTTTTACTGTATTGCAATGAGACTAATACATTTCAAACATGCTCTTCGAAACAAGAAAGATGCCATGTATTGACCCAGTTCATACAAGTATAGGAGGAGGATCAGTGAAATCTTAGCTCGGGTAGGTTGAAATCATTTTTCTAATTTAAGGAGCACGTGATTCCATAAAATATATTAGGTTAATTTTAAAATGTTACTCGGCCCGGACACAGATGATGAAGATTCAGAAAATTAAAGGTTAGTATTTCTACTGGCAAAAAAATATTTTCTTCAAAAGCTAATGGAGGTCATTTGGTTGTTTCACTGTGAGAAAAATAAACAAAAAAAAAGTTTATTTTTTATTAATCCAACAAACAGATTCTCATAATTATAAGAGATACTAGTATTGTTTAAAAGTAGAAAAAATTTGGGATAGGATATATGGTTAATTAGTAAAATAAGATATATGCACTATATTATGACTAGATAGGCATTGTTTATGAGACTTTCATAAAATATTATAGAGGAGGATTCGGTAATAAGGCCCTGAGTTACTAGAAACCTATATATTACAGACAGAAGTAAAAGGTGAACGATAGGGTATTAATAAAACGATAAATATATATTGTTAGTTTATTCTATAATTGTTTTCTTTTGTTTATGTTTATTTATTGAGCCATACTTACGACCGATTGAACCTTCTAGCTCTATTTGATTTTTTACTTACATATTAAAATATAAATTATAAGATTAAGTTAATCGATGTCAAGTTTGTCACACATATTATTGATACCTTAATATACAATGTTAGTTTACTTTCAAACTTATTAACGGGAAGTAGGTGTGGCATACATACTTAATTATACTTTACTATACTTATATATAAATATTATTTAATATTAATATAATATATAATTAGAGGGTTTAAGCAAAGAGTAGTAGGAGAGAGAGAATAAGGAATTAACCAGCAATCGATCACCTCAGTATCTAGCGCCAGAGTATTAAATAATACATATCTGCAGCTCTATACCAGAATTGAAGGACAATTCGTTTTGTAGGGAAATAATTGGAACAAAAAAATACTTGCGAGCATATATATTATATACTATATATATATATAATATATATATATATGCATATATATTATATATTATATCTAGACACTATACATATATATTATATATATAATGACGTCAATTTTTAGACTATACTAATCACGAGTATTCACTTATATATATATAGAGAGCAACTAATCACGCAGTCACGCAACCCCGAAGAAACCTATAATATACCATACCTGTATATAATACCTAAGCAGGTATCACACGCTCAAGGGTATGGACGTCTGGACATGCAGTAGCGCATTATTTAGACTATTCTATCTTGAGCGCGCTTCCAGATCGCTGGCGAGTGTCAAGGAAACCCCAAGCCAACTCTGGAGCCTGGAGGAGGCACGAACACTCGCTGCGAGAAGATTTTAAGTTAAGTTGATAGCTTCCCATCGAGTATAAGTACTACGAGAATCTTTGTACTGGGGCACAGAGTATAACGTTGTTCTATAGATTTGGAATTTCAAATATAAAATATACATAAAAATTTTATTAGTAACTTCATACATTTTTCTAATCTGTGATCAACTTTCAATCAATTAGATAAATGGGAGAGTCGAATCTAGATTATAAAGTTAATTAGTATATTATTATACTATGTAAATTATATTAACTTTAGAGTATTATATAATATATATCATATTATATATTATATATATTATATACACATATATATATATATATATATATATATTTACCTTATAAGTCTTCTTAATCTTTTAAAGTCAACTTTTTTGTTTATACGAAAAATACTAAATATATATTCATAGTATTTTCTATATATATATCTCGATATAGTATTATAATAAGTATAATTATATATAATATATTATATATATATACTGAAAAAAAAATATTGCAGAACAAGATAAAAGTATATTATATACTTGAGTACTTCTTGTAAGTTGTGTATTATATATATATTAAAGCAAATGAGGCCTTTCATGTTCTACTGACTTATAAATATATATATATATAATATTATATATAATTAGTGCTATATTATACAAATTCTCTTGATGGCGTCGGCGGGGGTACTATCTGAGACTCATCCTTAGGCTTCATAATCTGTTCTCCAGATCTCCCTAAGCCACTTTTGGGAGTGTAATTTAATTTATTTTATTTTTCATCTTAAAATAAAAAACACATAGGAGAACTTTTCCTCTATTCAGAGGAAATTTTTTTTGCAATTGTCCTTAAAATAATATAATTAATTAATGTAATTCTAATATTAATAAATAGTTTAATTTTATAGTTTGAATTAACATCGTTGAAGTCAATCTCGATACCCCACTGAGAGGGTTGAAGCGTACCCCATTTGGATCGGTCGTAGTGAACTCGGACCGATACATGTTTAAATATTTCGTCTATTAGGAGTGTATGACTAATTCAATTTATGTTTTAATTTTTACTTAATATAATTAATTATTTATCATATTAAAATCGTAATAAGCAATAAAAATGTCAATAAGATAAATAAAAGATAAGAATACAATAACGCGGATCCGATATACACCCCTTAACCTCAAATATATTTTGACAATACTTTTTTGTGTAATTTCGTTGTTTTTTTTAATATTATTTTTTTAAAAGTTTTCCACAAATTTATTATCGACTTTTTATATTTAATATTTTAAATAAATATAATTATTATATATAATTATATATATTTATTTCATATTAATTATATTAAGTTAATTAAATTAACTGTAAATATACTAATTGGTGGTATTATTCCGATACCACCTTACTTCAAATTATTTTACGGGAGTGGGTGATGTGAAACAGTATGACCAATGTTAGGCCCCGTAATGATTTTGCACCTACTTAATCGTTATTGGTTTCAAAACTTTACTTTTGCCAGTTAAACGCTAACATACTCGAGTGTATATCTATCTTGAAAAAAATTAATAAAATATCCATTCACAAGTTTTCATTTTATAACATGTTTATAAAACCTCACATTTCATTCCAAGTGTTGAAGTATCCAGTGTGATATGTGACAAGTTGGCCATCTAATAGGCCCAAAATTCTAATCATTTTTATTATAATATACCTGAATAAACTCATTCCTAGAAATAAAGGGTATGATTCTTCTATAAAGAAACTGGTAGTACTATCGGGGGTGCGATTAAACTGAGGAGAAATTTATTTTTTTTCTTTATATTTTATATTATTACAAATACCTTATTTAGATGCGATTGAGTTTTTTGCTCGATTTGACCTGGTCCACCCCACCCGAAGCGCTGATATAATATAATTTAATAATATATAGTATATAGATAGAATGAAGATATAAAGTAATTATATATTTTAGAACAGCGAAATAATGTATATTCAAGATGTATAAATAATAGTGTTAAATTTTTATAGAAAAAAGTTTTATCGTTCAAGAGATAAAAAAACATATAAACGAGGACAATTACTTCTATAAAAATAAGAATTTTAATATAATATTTAATTATAAGTATATAAAATATTTATTTATTATTAGAGATATAGATTTAATAACAGTATATATTAATTTATAAATCTTTTACTAGAAAGAAAGACTTTGATTAAAACTCAAAATATTGAAAATCTACTTTTCTAGTTTTAATTTTTTAATCTAATGATTTTTTTAATATATATAATTTGGTTTATATTATGAACATGTATTTTTTTATGAAAGTATTATGCTCAAGGTCCCTGACGACCCCTCCTGGTGCAAACTTTAAATTAAATTGAGGTGCTCGAGTGGACAATAAATTAATTTAGACAAAAATATTTAAAGGAATTTGAACATTTCGGTTTGTAATTGTTACATTATTCTTGTTGTTCTACTAAGAATATTAAGACTTGTGTTTACCTCCTTGTAACAAATGCCCCGCGAACCTGTTACTGCGGAGTAGAAAAGTAGTTCATAAATGTCACTCTTTCTCAACAATACACTAAAGCACATTCTTATACCTCGACCCATATCATTGTCATGATCCTCTTTATAATGTGGAAATACTGCCCGGTTTGTACTTGTGTTCTTACATTCTCGTATCAAGAGTAATTGTTATGTAAACTATCTAAGTGACGTTACATCCACTCTCCACACAATCAAACTGGTTCACACATTATTACTGCTTTCCATGTTCAAAGGCCCTAATGAGTTTGAAAAGGCACGAGCCTCAATTTCAAACGTCTTTTAATATAATCCTCAAAACAAACCTCTTAGCGCAGAACTTGTCTTTAATTTACCCTGATCTCCCATCAAAATTCCTTTATCACGTTACTCACTCCTATTACTTGACTTTTATCGCTTGTATTTTTATGTTTTTAAACACTATCTCTTATTTTTTTCGCGAAATGCACACCCGGTATTTGTTTTACTTTTTTACTTACTTCTACTTTTTATTTTTACTCTTTTTTGTGCTTTCTTTCATTTTTTTGTATTTTTTTAACTTTTTTCGGAAACCGCTCATGCTAGCATCATCTTTATTATCTAGAGGACTTGTTGACGTTCCCGAGCATTCAAAAATTCAATTTTTCTTTTCCCTTTCAAATTTCTAAATATCGTCAATTCCCTTGTCCTATAATATTCTCTACCGGAAGAAATAATACTGTCATTTTCTGTGCCTTTTATAATTAGTTTTTTTAAGCAATTTTTTTAGGCAATGTTTCTTAACCGGGGGGTCGCGACCCCCAAGGGGGCCGGGAGCGGATATATGTGGGGGGTCGCGGTGGGTCACCAAAAAATAAAATATTTATAATCAAAAGTTATTTATTGTTGTTGTTATTTATAAAAAAAGTAATACTTAATAAAATAAAATTATATACTTAATGCATCGAAAAGGCATCCTTTTATTAAGGAAATTGATATAATATATATATATATATATATAATATAACATATCTAATATATATGAATATAATATGTATCTTGTTTATATATATATATATATATATATATATTATATAGGTAAATTATTGGTCGCGAAGTTACTAACTTTATGCGTTTTGGCTTTCGGGGGGTCGCGAAGACTTAAAAGGGTTGAGAAAGCTGTTTTTAGAGGTATTCCTTAATCGTTCCTTTTCATCTAGTAATTGAGGAGTTATTTATTAAATTTTTGCGATAATACGCAAATTCTACAAACAATCAAAACCACCTAAATTATCTTTTTTAATAGTATCTCTTTAGACAATGAAAGTTTGTTTTCCTTGTTCGTAAGAAAAAAAATAAAAATAAACACTACCAACTTTTTAAGTGGAGGAGCAATCCAAAGGGGTGTTTTTACGAAGATATATTATAGTATATATAATATATATATATATATATTTTATTATATATATATATATATATATTCAATATATATAATATATAATATATATATATATATATTATATATATATATAATATATATAATATATATAATATATATATTATATATATATATATAATATATATATATATATAATATTATATATATTATATAATATGACAAATACAGTTTTAAACATCCTGTGAGTAATGTAGCCGAAGTCATTTTTTTTCTTGATTGTTCTTTAATTTTTTGAGTTTGATGAAATTATGCAACATTTGTTTGCATGCTGATTTGCCAATTAAACGTAGTTTGTTTGGGAGGGTTCAATTACATTTAATGTTTTGCTCTGATGACTGTTTCGTCTTCACAAAAAGTTAGTTTTGCTAGTGTGATATAATAATACACATTATAAGAAAAATGTTAAGTTTTGGATCATAGGAAAAAGTAAACTTCATTTTATATTATAATGTTGCTTAGAGATTCTTGGTTTATTTTTTTATGTAAAAATTATTGTATACTGAAATTACGATACATACATGCTATATATGTGTGTGTGTTTTAATCCGAAATATGGTTATTTGTTTCTTTCTTCCATTCATTTTTTTTTTAAATATTAACTTATCATATTGAGTGTGATTGACTCGCGTGCTCGAAGGTGCTGGTTCGATCCCACTCTAAATTTCTGTGATTCTTGTAGCTCAAGAAACTTGCTAGAAAAGTTTCTGTTTTGTAAACATCATTGTTTCAAAGGGTTTGAAGTCTGCTTGTTTTATTTCTAGCATTAGAGTTCCTCTCATTTTTTTAAACTTTCTTTACCGCAACTTTTTGGTATCAAACAAAGGTATTAAGTCTGACAGAAGAATCTGTAGAGCTAATAGTTTTGGTTACTTCATCAAATGGCTTAAGATGAGCAACGTAATTATTTAAAAATGCATATCATCAGCTGAGAGGGATTTCACCTTTGTGTTCTTTGAAGCCTAAAGGCAGATGACTCCAATCATTTCACTCATTCTTTCAAGCATACGTGGGTTACTGTTTCAAGTTTTTGAATATCACACATAACAGAATGATGACGTCCTATATTTAATCTTGTTTTATTAATTTTTTACAACCAATTTAAGTCGCAGCTGAGTGATTGAAATGAGTGTCTATCAAACTAGACTAAGCCAAGAAATCAGAAGACAATTTTGAGCAATAATGCCATTCTTAACTACCACTTGGAATATGATGTGAAAAACAGTCAACATCTTTCACTTCCGATAAATAAAAGTGCTTTTTTATATTTGTCCTTGCATTACTCACTATGCAAAGCCAAAATCCTTCATCTACCAGCAATCAGTAAGCAATGTCCCAAAATATTCGCCAGAGTGGCACTCGATTAAAGGTTTTGCGCACAACACAAAATGCTGCCTCTGCAAGTTTCCATCCATTGCGTGACATGCGAATGATAACAGAGACACCCCTTTAAATATTATCTAAACAATAAATAAATAGGCTGTGGTAAAAGCACAAAATGTTAATGTACGTTTGGATTTTGAATTTTAATAAGTCATTTAAATCCGTTATCCGTATAAAGTCAATATCAGTATTCGCGAATGCGGCAAATGTTGTACAAAAAATGGCGACCAGACAAAATGGTGCCCTTATTTACAACCTGTTTATTTTCGGTTTGTTCACACCAGAGTATTTATTTGTACTACTCCAATTTGAACTGGTTTTGATCTTGGAAATTTTTAGAAATTTTAGGTTTAATCACTATATTCTTTCCTCTTCTTTGTAAACAAGAATAAAGTTCATATTGCTTTTATACTTTATTCATTTAATCTTTGTAAAGATTAATATATCATCCATAAAAGCGATTTGAAGGGCATCAGGGACAGACTGGTGGTGCGTTACATGGGGGTGGGCAAGAAAAAGAGTGATAACAGAAGATATAGTAAATTAAATGTCTTGAAAGGCTTCAACAGCTTCGTTGCTTCAAAGCATAGACGCAGACTTGATAGGGTAAGTTTAATATGCTCTGTAGGGGAAAAGACAATGTGAACAAAATTAGATGGTGGCTGTAGAAACCGAGTATTTTCCTTAAATACACAAATAAATTACCTAAATACACAATCTCAGATCTCATCTCCACACATAAAACAGAAAATTTTAAGAAACACTTAATGGAAAACATGAGCAGGCCTGAAGAAAGAAGAACATGACAAATAATAAAACGCCTCCATAATACCCAGAACAACGCTTCACCCACAATGAGGCATTAGGAGGACACAACAATTCCCTCCTCTCCCCCAAACAGCACTGCAACATCCTCGCATAACACCATTCCAATATATACAACAAACCCACTCACCCAAATAATAGGAAAATAATACGCAAACTAAAAACAACTCAACTAGAAACCAACCCTAACCCCACCTTTTCTACATAAGAGATAACAAAACTTGTTAAAACCTTACAAAACTCCCCTGCTACCGGCTTGGACAACATCTCTAATCAACATATAAAACACTTTGGACCTGCCGCTATATCATTCATCACAAACATCTTCAACAAATCCTGGTCTTTTAGCTATATTCCTCCAAGCTATCATTATTCATATACCCAAATTAAAACCAAGAAAATACCATAATCTCTCTTTTGCATATCGACCATATGCTCCCATTCACATTATGCAAATTAATGGGAAAACTTATTATCAACAGAATTCACCCCATTCATGCATTCACTAGATACTAGACCTCAACCATGGTTAAAAATCTTCACTCCCCCAACAGCCCTGACTAATATCACACAAAACATCGTAAGCGGTCTAAATAAAACACCCTCTCACAGAACAATACTCCTGGCTATAGATATTAGTAAAGCCTTTGACACAATACCTAGACATATTCTCATCCAAAAAAAATGCTAAATTCTCCCTTCCATAACAATTACAAAAAATGGCTATCTAATTTTATATCTGGACGCACAGTACTTGCAAGCTTCCAGCAAGTATCAAAAACTTCAGAACGGTTAAAACTAAGAAATGGAGTCCCTCAGGGAGCCATCCTATCCTCCCAGTCCTGTCAACCTCTTTACAAACTTCATAACCACAAACAGAACACACAGACATAACAATTAACCTACGCAGATGACATAACTAAACCATTTCAGATCCCTCAGTACCCACAGTCACAAATCTCGCTCAGACTTACCTAAATCTCCTAGAAACTTGGTTATCATCTAACAGAACGTCGGCATCTGCTGAGAAATCATCTATCACCTCCATCCCTCCATCCTTAACAACTCCATCATTCCCCTAAACAAAAGACCTATAATACTAGGAATAGCCTTCAACATCCACTTCACCTTTACACCACACATCCAAAACATCATAAGTACGGCAAGTAAAAAATTGAATGTCCTCCGAACTTTAATCTCCCAACACAACTTCAGCAATGAAACAATTACACTGTCAACAA
>JABUQX010101873.1:2500-33543 GCA_015478945.1 Trachelipus rathkii
AAACAAAGAGAGAAAATAGTTCCCACTCTTGAATAAATGGTTTATTAAAAGGACCAAATATACAAGGAAATAGTAATTCATGTGTAAACACCACCCAACTATTATGAGCATACATGAGTACTTATGGCGCTTATACGTAGTCACAAGGGTATACGTGACATAAATAATCCGGCACAGATATATATAACTGAAAATCAAGAAGATAATAAATTATGTTAAATTCCAGATCAAAGCCAAATTGAGAATAAATATACGGACAAGTCAAAAAATGAATGATATAAATATTATAGAAAAATTAGATTTTCCCTTTATAAAAAGGAAAAAGATTGGCATTTAGATCTAACTTACACTACGAAATTACGAAATATATATATACTGCTCGCTCAAATATCTGTAAGTGAATACCTAGATAATATACTAGAGAATGAAATTTATTTTTATTTATATTACACGGACGCAGGAACGCCAGAAGAACGGAAGAATCTGAGTGAAACTTAACCGAGAGAGTACATATTAGAATAATACAACAAATTTGAAGAAAAACAGGTATAGCTCTATAAATAAATATTAATAATTTTATTTTCTATATCATTATCTCATTAAGTTCTCAAAAGTATATGAGCATATAATTCTATATCGTTGAAATTATTCTGATTAGATAAAAATAAGAAGAATTACATATTAACGGCCCTAATTCTAATATCATTTATCCTTGCTATTCAAATAATCTCCATACACACAACTCTACTCTACCATTTTCTACCTCTTATCACCTCAGAAATAACCAAATAAAAATTGCTTCCATATAAAGTCAATCATAATCTCACCTCCATTCTTATAAACTCTCTCTGTAAAAAATATTATAAAATCTATAAATTTTTCTTTGCTGCTAAATTCGCCCTTATCTGAATTTACCTTTATAATGTGACTAAATTAATATACTATTAACAAATATTTATATTATTTAAGAAGCGTACTGCATAAATTAATATCTTTATTTAAATTGACTCATGCCATAAATAATCATCTCCGGAAGGTGAAGCACCGCAGTCCATTATGCAGAATTAATTAATAAATACGATAAATTATTCATAAGCTGCCATGGTATGTATATTTGAATTATTTTTTACAAATTTATAATATATATATAATATATATATATAATATAATATATATCATTATATTATATGGCGTTTTAATATATATATTATGATATATTATATTATAGATATAATTCCATATATATATATTAATATATATATATATATTTATTATTATAGTAAATAATATATTAAATATATATTATAATTAATAAAGTTTATTAAGAGATATAAGGTTAATGTCGTGTGTGTGCTATTAATACATTATAAGAATTTTTCTGATGATAGTCTGTACATGCTGAATATAAGAGAGTGAGAGAGAGGTGTTTACATGTAGTAGTCCGAAGTAGCCTCCAGGTAAAAGTGCGAAATATGGGAAGTTTCGGCATTCCTTCTTCTACATAAACTATTCCACTAGATTAGTGAGAGACGTCGCACGTGAATATACTGAAGCAATTCACACACTAAACTACGCATGCAACACGAGGACACAAGCAAAGTTTAAAATTGAGCATTAGGAGAGAGATAACGAGAGTAAAAAAGAAAAGGAGAACGAATATGGCGAGGATGGAGAAACCACTATAAATAAAGATGTTTTAATAAAGGGAGTAGAAAGAGAGAATGTAACAATAGAGTCCGTGTCGATTATTACTAGAGAAATGTTATGATAAAAGATGTAAATTTAGTGAGTATCGTAGCAATATTAACACAGTGCAAGAAAGAAAGATAACAAGGAAAGAAGAGCTTGGAGTATAAAGATAGAAGAGAGAGAGAAGAGAGAGAGAGAGAGAGAGAGAGAGAGAGACGGTGATTATACCGCAAAGAGCAGAAAAAGACCAGAGCAGAAGGGACAAAATAAATATCCGACCCATGCGTCACCCAGGTCAGAAAAGGACTTAGGATGTGATCGGAGGAGATACGGAAGTTATTATAAAAGAGAATTGAGGAATGCCGAGCCTTATGGTCGAAGAACCCATAATTTCAAGAATGGTTGCAGACATCGCTTAGGTTCCCAAAGCAGATACCAACCAGAATGGTCGTCGAGTGTAGACGAAGACCAAGATAGCGAATACGGTTCCCGAAGAGAAACGTTCTTTTATAGAAATCCGTCGCTAGAAAGTAAAAGGGAGAGTTATCCCAAGGTAAAGTATAAATATTGTAATTATATAACGTCTGAAGACGAAGAATCGGAATATAATGAAGAGGAAGATGAAGATTTACCTCACTCTTCACGAATATATACATACGAAGATTTTGTTTCCCCAAGCACTGAAGAGTCTACATCTCAGGGAGATGAGAGAGAGAGAACCGACCACTCTTCACTAGAAAGTTATATAAATAAAGAGTCGGGAGAGGACAAAGAAAGTCCTGTAACAAATAGTGATGAGATAGAAGAGGAATCAGATGCAAGATTCTCTTCACCTTCATCGTCACCTATGTACGATCCCGAGACGGGTACTTTATATTATAAAGGGGCCGATTCCCCCATAAATGAAGAAGAAGAAGAGACACTAAGAATATTTCGCTCTTCATGTAACTCTTCGCCAGAGTGCGAATATATCCCAATTGCCTTATCCAAAATAGTATGCAATAAAAGGAAAAAAATAACTCCAGATAAAAATAGTACCAAGAAGGTAAATGAGTGTGTACCCATCGAGGTAGATGGAAGTCCCGCAAGGGAAGTAAAAGCAAAAGGGGAAGGTACTTGCTAAAAGCATCGTGCCATGCATTAGGGATCGATGGCTATACAAGATCTCTAAATGCAATCAATATTTAGGTTTATTTAGTAAATAAGAATTCGTTTTCATGTCGTATATATATATATATATATATATATATATATATATATATATATAGTATATATATATATATATATAATATATATATATATATATATATATAGTTATGCTTATGTGTGGATTATTGGTTTATATAGGACTAATTAAGTGTCCGTAGGTGTGTAGTAAATATTTTCATGTGCGTGTGTGGTGTAGGAAAAAATTGAACTTAAAAAAAAAAGGTGGTTACAATTTAATTTAAAAATTGCTAATGAAAACACAAACATAAATTTATGAAATATTTACATAACAAATATTATAGTTAATATATATATATAAGAAAGCCAAGAAGTCTTGCGAAGAATAATAATAGCTTTATCATAACCATCGTAATAAATAAAGCAAAGAACATTGGTCTCAATTACATATTAAAACATATTTTTTGTTTGTCCTGTATATATATATATATATATATATATATATTATATATATATATATATATATATATATATATATATAATATAATATAATATAATATATTATAATATATATATATATATAATTGAATATATATATATAATATATATTATTTTTGTCAAATTACAAAACAAAATACACTAGTGTGTGTATAATACTAGTGATGAATAATTAAAAAAAGCTTAAAAATAAACTTTTCATTTTTTTTTAGAGGAATAAAAGAGATGTTTTTTTTTTTTTACTTCAATTTTCAAGCAAAAACGAGCAAAAAAAAAACACGATTGCATCCAAATAACGTAATATTAGTTTTGCTTGCTCTTTGATAAAATGATGTTTCTTTGGCTTATAAATATCACAAAACAATTCATTTCTTCGACATTTTTTATTTAGTAACATACAATTACAAAGGTTTTTATACTAAGATATTTTATATTTTTTATCTAGATAAATAAGTATGATTAATATATATATTGTGTATGGATTTTAAAAGTACCCTTAAATACGGGTCAAGAGTGAAGACGGATGTAAATAAGAAAAAACACAATAGGTATTAATTGTGGCAATCATGTACACACACAGCACCATGACACTCACACTAAATCCGTAATAATTTACGAGGAGATTGATTCAACACTGAACAGTTAGAAAGAGGCTATGTAACAAGGAAGATTCATGTTAAGCCGAATAGAACTTATAACGAGAACCATAGACAAGATATGTCTCACGCACCCATAGGTAAAATTTACATGGTGTAGCGATGATGGTGGGGTTACAAATCAACCCACTGGCTCGTACAATATTGAGCGTAGCCTACATAGTATAGGTAAAACCGTTATAAGTTGAGAAAACCCTAGAATTAAATTCTGAAGAATAAAACTTACCACACTAATATGGAGTACGCGCTTAGAAAATTTAAATCTCCACTACATTGATAAGATTTTGAGCACAGTCTCATATATGGAGTACGCGCTAATAGGAGAATACCAATACTAAGATGATCACACACATCCTAGTAAGATGAAAAATAACTACGCTATGTAATTCGTAGAGTATTAAGATGATATTATTTTAACCCATTCAGGAGAATGAAGAAAAAGTTAACCCGCACATTTGTTTGCGAAGAACTTTGCGTTATAGCACTGGCCGTCACATGTCCTCAAAGATATATATAGGACTTGACGAGGAAGCATTAAGAAAAATGATGCTTGAGCCGCCTAACTAAATTAAAAAGTTTGTTCATAGGCGAGGGGAATCACGAAGATTGATTCCAGTTGCAGAATATCGTCTGACTAAGACTCAGATTAGGACTAATTCGGTCCACTGCTCCCCCAATTAATTGAGAGGTTAAGAATGAGCATAGATTACTGCACTCAGATAAAAATTCAGAGAAAGATTAATTCTATCCGAGCTGCTTACTCATCCATTTGGAGGAGAATGAGCTTAGCTTACATAGGTGAGGTCACAGTCTAAACAACTGTTAGATCCGACCTCTCTGATCAAGATAATTATTCTGGTCATGATGGAGGAGAACTATGAGGGTAGTCCATTCAATTTGGAATGAAGAGGTACTTAATAAAAGGTACGGAAAGCTGTACAATATATCCAGCTCTGCACAACATACGTTGTACCAAACTTTCGGAGTAAACCGATTGACAAATCAACCTAAATCGTGAATTTTATTTACGTGCGTCCATAGCACTGTGACGTTTAAGTGCTACAACATCGATTGAAAGGCGTATCTATCAACACGCTTAATAGATAAGAAGACATAGTGCTGACAGCAAGAGAAGAAGATTTAAGAGGCCCTAAGAAGGCTGCAGTAGCAAGCATAAGCCAATTACCCTTCTGTAAGGCAATAGAGTTGTAAAATCTCCGGAAAATTGATTCCACTCTTATTTCTTTGACTCTGTTTGAAGCTAAAATCTTCCAATAATGTAGATTTAATAATGTTCCTATTACACTAAAGGCATTCTACAATCAAAGCGAAGTGTTTATGGAAAGAGAAAGACTAGAGTCCATAGGCTGTTGATGACTGTCCGTTAATCACCCTTTATTGGAAATAAGAGTTTAAAACCTCTAGAAGATGTAACTTCAACTCTAACTTTTCTTTTAACATAAACCTGAAGCGAAATACGTAGATTTATTACCTCACTGAACATAACCTAACTTACAAATTTAAAATATTAAGATGCTACTTTTTGTCTCCATAAAATAACAGAGAACTTCATTAAAAACTTTAATGTATATAAAAGATAAAATACTTATAAAGGGATGTCAAGAAAACCCCAACAAAAAGGCTGTCAAAAACTGTAAATAACTCTCACACTGAGGAGACGTAGAAATTGAAATGCATATAGACAAATAGATCGCAGAATAGAAGGCAAGATAATAGCTATATGAGATATATATATTGTGATATATAAACATTCAGACACTTATGTTCAGTTATGTCAGCTTGAAGTTGAAGAACAGGTTCATTAAAAGTAAGATAAGAAGTGTCGAGGAAAAAAAAATTAAAAAATTTACTTTTTTCTGTTGAAGATGAATGAGGAATTTGTTTCAACCAAGCATAGTAGTCGCAGACAGTGAAGTTGGAAGAGCTACCAATGGAATCTTTGAGACACTAACTTGCAAGAGGGAGAAAGAGATCTCCACCGAACGATCTAAACAAGGATGAGAGCAGCTTGATATAAATGTATTTCGGAAGGAAGAATATTAACGATTACATAAGACATATAGAGCCGCATCAGAAGGAAATTAAATATAGAAACTTGAAAGATTTGAGAAGATGGATAGTGGTGAAGTACGACAAGGATTTAGAGCAAAGTATATATAATATGGTACCCCAGCTCTTAAGATAACCTAATATAAAGTAGAATTTAGAGCTCAATGGGAAGTTGAGGTCACGTATAGATTGAAATTTCGACAAATTCGAAAGAAGTCACCAATGGAAATAGAAAAATAAAATATCATTTAAATAGTAGTGTATCGAGGGGTCCAATTATTATACAATTTAATAATCAGAATGTGGGTGGTTATTCTCGATATGGCACTATTTGAGCTTAAATAACATAGCTTCAATGCTCTTAAAGGAGTATAACAGTTTCTTAAAATTGGGGAATTATATCCTTATAAATAAAAAAATTTTACCTGTATTGTCATTTTATTTAGCCTTTAACACATTATATTAGTGGTAAGTACAATTTATTTAGGTAATGGTTTTCACTAGAATGAAAACTCAGGTATAAGTAATTATGAAAACATACATTTGATAAACAGTGTACAAAGTACATTTGGACTTATTTTGTTATTTATTTATAAGTTAGAAAGTAGAGATTTTTAATTTTTTTTCTCTAGATTATGATCTATATATATATATATATTTATATAGTATATATATATAATATATAGTTATATATAATATAATATAGTATATATAGTATATATAATATTACTATTAAGGTATATATACTAGCAGATAGTTATATAGTATACAGTAATATATAATAGAGTGTATATATTATTTTTGTTGTGTTAGTTCATTTTTTGTGTTTACATACAATTTTGTATGTGCATGTGTATATTTCGTTAAGTGTGGTGTAATGTTTATCTTAAATAAACTTTACACTTAAACATCAATTTCATAATAAACACACAGGTATGGAAGAAGAAATTCACGATCTGATAATTTTACTTCTAGAGATGGAAGAAAACGTCAGAGTCAATCCAATGAATTTAGTTGATCTAGCAGCAATCAAGGTAGGCGTAATAATAGCCACATCGAAACGTGCAAAAGGCATTTTACCAGAAAACTTGGAAGAATGGAGTGTTTGAAAGACTTCACTTCGGTGGTGATATTGAATCGGAGGAAGCAACTAAACGGCGAATAGACACAAGTAAGTCCACTATCATAGCCGAATCTATATCCTCGAAACTAGATGTACCTACCCACCTTGAATTACTTGTAAAAAAGTGGGTTAAAACCATTGTTTCCCAGACCGAAGACTGGATAGTCGCTCGAATTGCTTGCGGAATTAATATCGACTTTAATGAATTCATTGAACTAATTAATATTGACTGTTATTCTCAATACGGAACCATAATAGATAGAGAAGTGTTTAAAAATGCGTATTATGAAACAGAAAACAGTAAAGATAGAAAAGAGTTTCTAAAACACATAGAGCCATACCATGAAGGTGATATCTTAGGCCAAAATCGTGAAATTATAATAGCCAATTATATATGGTCAGGTAATATAAATAAACTCTGTAGTTTAGCTCAAGAATTAGAAAATGAGAGAAGATGGAAGGAGATGGAGTCAATGGTTAGAGCAATTATGGTCATGAATGCACAAAGAATGCAAAGCCTTGTACCTATATTCCCATGTACTCTGGTAATGGTTCAAATTATTAATGCACTTAAAAAGAATGGTAGAACAAGAGACTCATTTTATAGAAATCTCTTTGGTGACGTCTTAGCAGGGCATTTGGTAACTCTAGCCACATGGCCTTATCAAGATATATTTAATAGCGAATGTAAAGAAATAATGAAAACAATGCCTTACACAGGTTACAATGGAGTGATGGAACACATATTGGAAAAGATAGCCGTGGAAGAAGTGTATCCGATTAATTACTATCGAATTTTATATGAGTTCTGGATTAATATTAAAGAAAGCCATAAAAGAAATATAGGCAGAAGAATAAGTCCTAGATTATTATTTAGATTGCTCAAACTGATTAAATTAAATAGAAAAGATCAGATAGTAGAAAGAATATTCACAGAAATTTTAGATTGCACTCCATATAAGATGATGGAGGACATATTTCTGATAGCTTGTACTAAAGCATGGGCTTTAGCCATGTTCCATATACCGTTAAAATTAATATCCTATCTAAAGGAAGAAGATGCAGATGATCTAAGAAGAGCGTTACTACCAACACGAAATGAAGACACACTGGATATAATGAATGTATGGTTGCTATACCACAGAAGAAGGAATATAATAAGCTTGATACAAGACTTTTTCCAGCATATCATCATAGGTGAAAACATCCCGATTGTTCATACCAGATCACAGATATCCACAAACAATCTGTCTCTTAAATGGAGATTGTACTGGAATGATAATGCTTGGACTTTAAAAGGAAAAGACTCTCGAGGTAAAGCCAGATTTATAAAAGGAGTAATATAAATTCATAAGGAAAAAGATATAATAGAGAGAGAGTACTTGTAGATATAGGTCAGCCTTAAGGCACACTAACAAATTAGATTTATGTATATATATATATATATATAAGTTAATATATTAATATATATTATTATATATATAGTATATAATATATATTATATATTATAATTATATATAATATATAATATATATATATTATATATATAATATTATATAGTATATTATATATAGTATATTATATATGTTATATTATTATATATAATAATATATATATATATATATTATTTATAATATATTATATTATTATATATATATATATATTATATATATATATATATATATAATATATATATATATATATATATATGCGTTTTTGAGAACTATTAAATGGTAACACCCATAATTATGATTTGAATATGGCACCTCATTTGAAATGTACAGTCCTACAAAGATCAGTAGTAGCGCATTCCTGAAGTGGATATGACAAGAAAACTTGAAACACAATTTGTCTAGAAGTAGCCACAACTAACCCTATTGTGGCACCGCATATTGAGAGCAACTATTTAGTTTCTTAGAGTTTTGACTCCACCGAACCAATACTAACAACAGTTTCACAACACTGTTACGTACATATCATAATGTACAAGAAGACGCTCATATACAGAGCAGAACCCAAAAGCCATTAGAAGAACCAGCATACAAGTACAACGAAAGAAACTATCTATTCAGCCAAGATAGCAAATACCTCATGCGAGCGTGAGATTATCACCCAACAAAGAAATGGAAAAATGGGAAGGCTGAAGGAATCTAAAAAGAATCTTCAAGAAGAAACAGCAATACTGGAAGAAAAGGTAGAAAAGTTTAAAACTATAATACTAAGCCGATCAAAGCTGGACGAATTTCTTCGATTGCTAAGAACTGCAAAAGCCATCTAAAACCACAAAAACAATCATTTCACATCACATTTACAATGAACCAAAAATCTTTACAATGGTATGAATGTGAGTATATATATATATATAATAATATAGGTACACATATATATATTAAACATACATATATTGTATGTACACGTGTGTATTTTATTTTAATGATAATTTTATGTTTTTAATAATAATTTTTATTTTTAATTTTACTCTTGATAGTAATTTTATTTTTAGTTTTGGGTTCCACATGAATTTATTGTTACTATTTTGATTTCTTTTATTTTTATATATCGAAAAGGTGCAAAGATGTTCAATTTGGTGAGGATTACTGTAATAATGTGGTGCATGACATGCTGTATAGCATACCAAACCACGGACAGACCTGAGGGTGTAAAAATAGTTCCCGGTCTTATCCTTGACCCTATGGGCCTTATTCTTGACCCTATGGGGTCAACGAAATTCATTATGGGTTATCTGGATGTTACTCTAAATCTTCAATGCTCCAAATTCATTCATGAAAACTTATTGGCACCCCAAATGGGAGAATAAGAGATTAAGAATGGGAGGAGCTTATGCGCAAAATGTTACAAGCCGCACGTTATTAAGCAGGTCAGAAAAAGACCGTTGGAAAACAGCAATTTGGTACTTCGTATCAACCACCAAATCCTTATAATTCAAAAGAAGCAGTTAAACGATTTTTCCAGAAGCTCAATTGTAGTCCAGAAGGACTTATACAGGAAGCTTCAACATCCGCGAACATTACCGCTAAATCAGTTCCTGATGAAATGACAACCAAAAGGAACTATACATATTCAAACGGAAAATTACATCTTGCATCAAAGACGAGTAAACATACGATTTTTAGCATCATCAGACATCTGGATAGTAATAAAGAAGAAGAAAGTAACAGAACTAAAAGAGCAACGTTCACGCGAGTAATGAAAAAGAATACAAACTCTATTTTAATTAGAAATATATATCTCCTAATATCTGAGGTGAAAGCACTGTTAGAAGACGAATGGATTCTGTCCTACAATACTTCCGGGAGAAAGGAAAGAGGCTTTTTAAACGGAATTGGGCAGATCTTCAAATCGGTGTTCGGAACTGCCCTAGATGAGGAAGTACAGGAGATAAAAAGGGAAATAACGATGCTAGAAGACAATGATGATGGTTACAATAGAGTAATAGTTCAATTGAAGGAACAATTGAAAGATACAGTTACTTCTGTAAATGAAATATCTGATCAGCTCACTAATATACTAGAAAGTAATGAAAAAGCTGCGAGTAGGTTTTTAGAGATTGAAAATGGTATGATAATATCTGATTATATAAATTTAGTGTCTAGTTATATAACATTAGTAAATAGGTTAAAAACCAGAGTGTACAATATCTTGTCAGAGACAAAAAAATTTAACACACCCTACCTAGCCTATACTAAAGAGGCATTAATTCCATTTATTAATGATGCCCAAATTAAGCTTAAGTTAACTACCTTATTAGACATTAATTCTGAATTTTTAAAATTTTTTGCATTTAAATGGAACGACAGTAAAGTGAATAACACATGTATAGCATATAACTATGATCCCGCGGCTGACTGATGACAGTGATACGAGCTATGGGATAGCGCCTAGGATCGAGGGAGAATAATAAGATTGTGTCATGAATAGCTCAATTAACAGCGTTTCCCCACACACCTGAGGAACAATGAATATGGAATAGATTTATATATATCAGCTAAATTAATGGAGCGTATATTTCATCAATTCAGAATACTTTCCACTTACACTTAACAGTGACTTTACAGCACTTTAAAACAATGCAAACAATCAATCACCTATCATGCTGTCCACTTACTGATTGCAATACTTACATTTGACATTACAAATTGTATCATAACATTGCTAAACAATGTTATTATTTGGCATCTTTATCATGTGAGTTTATGAGAATAAAAAATGACACATATATCACCAGAAACTCGTACAGCGCACTGTTATATATTATGAAGAATGGGTACACAGAAAAGAGCGGTATAGCAAAGGGGTGATGTACTTTAAGTGTACAGAGACGCTCCAAGACGAACAAGTAATAAGTGGTAAGAGATTTTAATGTCGACGTATGCCACCACAATGACAGTGTTAGAAACAAATTAACAGGAGCATCTTGCATAAACCCGCACATGTAAACTATAACACAACTTTTCATTACACAGCATTCATACAAAGAGAATGCATATAAATGTTCACATCAAATATAGAAGATCACTTTATTACCATGTAATTAACGTCTCGTTCTGGTTCAAAGACCTACTTTTCGTTAAATTATGAAACATTCTTCAACTTGATTATAATTTCCAATTATTATGATAACTACAATCCTTTCTCTAGTACACGCCTCTTATTGTTAACAGAACCATGGTTTATGAACACACTCAAGGTAAACCCTACTAACCCTACTACCCTACTCCTTTTTCTTCCCTTATACCCATTTTATGTCGAAAGTTGAAAGTTGCCAGAAGAGAGTAAGAGAGATGAGGAGTGAAGCGCATAAACAGAACGCATTCAGGTTTTCGTTATAATATCAAATTACGCAAGCTGAAGAAGGAGGCCGTAGCGCTAATGAGGTGCAACGCCCCTCATGATCACCAATCGGATTACAGCTCTAACAGTTTATAGCGTTACTATGTATAATAGTTACAGACCGGAGTAACAGTAGGTACAACGGTAGTTAACAATCATTCAGCAACGTCGACTCCAAATAGTATCCGTAACCCAAGAACTTCACTTCCAGAGACCCCCATGTAAAACCACATATATTCCCAAATATTTCCATTAAAGAATAAATAACTCAAATATTTAAATCGTAAATGATAAAATGTCCCTATAGTGGTTTAAATATAAATAATGATTATTTCCAATTATTTAAATTGTTATACAATACATAAATTTTTTGAAAGACATAAATAATTTTCCAAAATTTTGAGACAAATTGTGCAAAGACTAGACTTAATTAAAAATAATATTAATTATTTGAAGCTATTATATATAAATGATAAAGTAGTTTTATCTCTGAATTATACTCAAATTGAATATATAGATGAATAATTTTCTGTTGCAAGTTAAATAACTGATCATAAACAAATATATTTTTTAAGAAATGCTATTCCAGCAAATGTAATATCTAATATTCTTTAACATATAATTTTGTAATTTTTATCGTTTATTATTGTAATATTTTTTTATTTCAATATTGTTTAATTTTTTGGATATATCGGATTTTTATCGAATTTTATTTTTAATTTTTTATAGTTTAGTTGCCTATTTGTTATTTTAATAATTCTAACATTTTAATAACTTTATTTTAATGATTTTAATAATATTTAAAATGTCTATATTTTTACATTTGACATATTTTTTAATATTTTCTTAACATTCTTTGTACCATTGACTTAATATTTTAACGCATTTTTTAATATTTTAAACCTATTCTGATCTATAATTTTAAATATTGTCAATTTTTTTTGAATATTCTTAATTATTTAATTATACAGTGAAATATCATGAATAATTTTCTAATAATTTATTTTATTTCTTTTAGTAATTTCTTATATTTTATTAATTTTAAAAGATTTTACTAATCTACAACTCTTTTGTGATTTGATTTTTGACATTTATAAATATTTTTTTAATAGTTTTTTAATTTTTAATTCTTTATGTAATGTAAAATTACTTTAATATGTTAGAGTGGTATATTTGATTTTATTGCATATTCTGCGGAAATAGACTCTGTAATTGTTTTTTGGAGTAGACTCGAAGCTTTATCATATGGTAAGTATTGTTTTCAAAGCTATGTCAGTACTTTTATCATTTATATTTTTTCGCTTTGAACAATAATTATTTAATATTTAATTTATTACAGTATTTAATAATAGTTTTATATTTCTGAATACTTAACATGTAAATTTTTAATAATTGATGGAATTCTACAATATGAATGCTTGTTGGTAATATTTAGCATTTTATTTTTAATGATTTTTTCAATTCTGTTTGATTAATTTTTTTTTTTGAGAATGTTTAATGGAATTTTTATCACAAGTTATTTCAATAATTTTCATTGATTTAAATAGATTTATACGGATTTAGTAATTAATGATTTTATATTACTCTATAAATATGGAACACATCTAATGTCATATTTAACAGAACCTCTAAAAATATCGACATTTTAAACATTAGAAAAGATTTTCATATTTCCAGACATATTTCCAGCATTTTGTTCACCATAGTTCACCTAAGGGAGGGGCACCTGAAAGAAATTGCGAAATACCAAAATTCCATATTTCTTAAACAACAGGATACAGATATTAAAAATTAACTTATTTATAATCGTGGAAAACCACATTACAACACTATAGAATTAAATTAATTATAGGAATCCCATTTCAACATTTAGGAATCCCATTTCAACATTTTGGAATTCCCATTTCACAATTTTTTCATAACACAATGATTTTTTTATATATCTTTTCAATAACAAGTTCAGGATATGACATCTGCATAAACATCCGAAATACAGACTATTTAAAGCCAGGATCTAGCTCCCAAGATCACTATTTAGAAAGCTCTTGAAAAGAACACAAAAAACCATAAATAAGATAATGATAATCCTGAAAGCTTTCCTGCTTTTGTTTATTACGATCATGTCATTCCAGAAGAATTCGCTGACAGGAAGTCCATTACAGTTAGCAGCTTTGGTAAGTAACATCTTATTTAGCTAACGTTAAACAAAATTTTTAGATAAAAATATTTGTTCACTTCAACTTATAAAGTAGGAAAGGGGCCATCATTTCCTCATCCTTTTTATTTTATCCACCATTAGTGGTTAAGAGTCTGAGTTAACTTTGATTCTCTCGCAATAGAGATATGATCATAGGACCTTTTGCAAAAGTAGTACAAAAGTGAATGTCACTGCTCTACCTGATCCTTACATTAAAAATTATTTAAGAAATGAAACATTATAGAAAATTAAATTTTTAATTAATAAGAAAAGTTTTTATTTTCATGATTATTTCATAGGTTTCCAATAATTTCTGGAAGGTATTCCAAAAAGTTTGTTTTAACATAACTTTAATATTTATAATTAATATTCAATAATAAATTTTGCTCTAGTTATTATTAGAATATATTCCATTCATAAATTAATAATATTAGATATAGATAATAATATAATACATCTTCAAAAATAATAATCAATAATAAATGAATGTTATAATGAAGAGCAAATTAACAGAATGAATAATATTGTTTATATTAAAGATAAGGAACAGAATATAAATAATGAATATAAATGTGATAATTAAGATGAGATATTAAGATAATTAGATAATGATACATTGAGCAAATGAAGAACAATAGAAATAATAAATACATCAAATAATACATAGATAATAATAATAATAATGAATAATATAAGTGATCATAGACGACTACAATAAGTCATAATATAATAATAATAATAATAGAATAATTATTATAAACGAATGCACTATCTATCGTACGTACATCAATTAACCCATACATATGCGAAAATTTAACGACAATGTAGTGTAGTTCAGCTCGTTCACCGAGCTCTAAAATGGAGCCGAGACAACTTTTTTATGTTGAGTATGCATACATATATTTATGTGGCGGCAGTATAAATATATTGTAATGTCTGTATAATATAGGATGTGTATTATACAGACTATTTATAGTATATGAAGTAGTAAGTACTATATAATGAGAGCGTATATATATATAATACTATATTATAACCACGAACATAAAAAAATATTATACTATATATAGTATATATTATATATAGATGTAAAGAATAATATATTATGTATATCATATATAATATGCATAAAAGTGTTTGTAAATTAGTATTAAGAAAAAATGCTTTATATATGTTTGCAGTGTGAATTGAAGTTAGATCAAATACTAACGTTTCTTGGTTCTCAACCCCTGTTCCTAACAATCTTGAGGATCTTCAAACCCCAAGTCTTGAAAACCGCGCTATTTATTGTAAAAGGTCCTATATAAAGAACCTGTAAAAAAGGGACATTGAACATTCAATAAATGACACACATGCGATAAAATTTTAACTATATAAAGATTAACATTTATTATGTTTTGGACTTTTACGTCGAGTATGCATCTGCGGTGGATACAATCTAGAACAGTTATTCAAAAGCGCGGAACAGTAAATAGTTTTACAAATTGAAAATTGTGATAAAGAATTTAAAAATGTTTATGAATTTTGTTTAAAATAAGAAGAATTTATATATAGAGTAATATTAATAGTGTAAGATTTAGTTTATAAAGGTAATTGAAATAATAAATATTGACAATCTATTTCTATAATACGAGATGTTGATAAATACCCGAGGAAGCCAAAGTCCCAGGAAATAGATACTAGTAGAACATCTATTTTCTTATTCACTAAAAACAGCGATAGGGTTACTGTAAGGCCAAGTAACTGTCAGAACTAAAAATTTCGGAACGCCGAAAGATTGTACTTATAGTCTTAACTTGTCAAATTCTTTTCACTCTAACGACGATAGACACAAAAGTCTCGCGGAGGGAAGAATTCCTAGAAGCTCTCACTGAAGCAATTCTCTAGGCCTTTAAAATATAATGAGTCAATAATGCAGAGTTATTGAAACAAGGGAACGAAAGAGAAAAATAGTTCCCTCTGAATAAAATTATATAAAGGCCAAATTCAAGAAATACGTAAAACACCCTAATTTTGTGCTCATATAATAATATTAGTATAGGGTATAGTGATTAGTAGTATAGTATATTGTCATACTAGTAATAATATTACTAATACTATATAGATGTATATATATATATTGATAGGTTAGGTTAGTATACTTTATCATATTAATATTATTATATATTATATATATATTATATTAAATTTAGTAAGTAAGTATTAATATATATAGGTATAGAATTTATAAATGTATTATTATTTACACAATCTATTGCGATAGAATATATATAAATATAGGATATATATATATAATATAAGTAATAATAAATTATATGATATATATAACTATAATAATATTACTTATTATATATTTTTTATATATATAGTATAATATATATATATTAATACGTTTATAAATAAGTATATATATATTTATCGTAACTAATAAAAATATGATATATTATAGTATATTATATATTAGGTGACACGTGAGTCGTGTATTATTAGTTATAGATTAGTATATAAGTATAGTATATAGTATATATATCTATATATATATATATATATATATATATATATAATAGCATATATATATACTATATATACTATAATAATAAGTATATATATATAGGCTATAAGTTTATATATAATTATATTATAATTAATTTACCTATAATAATAAATAAAATCATTATATTGTATATATATATATATAATATCTATATCTATCGCTATCTATATATTATTATGAAAGGACAGACGCAGACACGCAAGCGCTGACCAAGCCCAAAATAGTTGAGAGTTGTAAGAAAAATCACGTCCAAAAATGCTGAACAGTTCGCGAGCGATTTGGCGCAAGGCGCCATCAGTATGAAACTGAGCTTGTAAGCATGGTCACACGAACAAATTTTCTTTTAGTTTGTTAGCATTTGCTAAGCTTAAAAGAGGAAGAAGAACATCAAAGTTTACGGCGAAAGCGGTCAAGCCAAATATAAGTGATTAAAACGTGAAATAGAATCACACCTAGATGGATAAAGCAGGAAACAGCGATCTAAATTATCTCTTTGGTACGGAAAGTTCCGATTTGGTAGCAAAGTTCCGACATACTAGAAGTCATTCAATTTATCAAGACTGAAAATCAACTGATCAGAAAACTCACGAAACTGTTTGCGTGATGATCGCTTTGGTGTGTGTGCAAACTTATTATGAAACACGAATCGAACGCGTTCTCGATCGGATTCGCCTTCTAGTTCTCTCTCGCATTCTCATCGGCGCTAGAATTCGTTTGATCGTACCTTAAATTATATTAAAAAGGAAAATTTTTAAGCTATTATTTTATAAATAAATATTTGTCTTTCTTTTCTGTTAAGTTAAATTTAAATCATGCCTGGGGGGTTCATAAAAAATGAAGAAGATGTGATTATAAGATTACAATTACATTTGCATAAATGATATATTATTATATTATAATATATATATGTATATATTTTATATATATATATATATATAGTACGAAACCCTCGAACGACTATTTTAATTAATTATAATAATACTTAATACTATTTATTTGTATGAAAAGCTTGTTACATTATATTATACCAAATACTTAATTTTAAATCACATTCCATTTGAGTAATTTCTTAGGCCTATCATATTTTTAAATAGAGCTGTGGTTTTATGATAAGTGTTTTATGCATTTTTTTTTCATAAAAAATCTACAACTTCTCCATTATGCATTATTTCACTAATATTATGTATATAATGCTAAATACCACTATAAATAAAGTTATATAAAATAATATTTCAATATCAGAACAATCAGACATACATTTTATAACAAAAATTTCACCACAAACCTGCACGAGCCCACATTTCGTGACATATACGGGAAGCAAACGAAGTTTCATATATATTATCGATTATTTTATCAGATTACTATAGGTAGGACAGACTAGCCGCTCCCCTTATAATTTGACGTAAAAATACTGTACGTTATGGTGCAAAGAATTTTACTTCTAGGATCAGAGTAGGAGCGAGAATTAATGAATGAAATTCAATTATTATTTTTAGCTATTATTATTGTGCTTTTTATGCGCACTACTTTATACAATCATATTTTGCTTCTATTTTTTAACTTTTTAATATAAACATTTCATAGTTTGATTTTGCTGCTGCGTAAGATCAGTGAAATACGAGTATGGGTGCTAATATGTATTACCCTATATATAGCGAGCCTTGATATTTATATATCGTATAAATTTATAGACATTCATAGACATTATATATATGATCATACATATATAATATTTTTTAATATATATATATATATATACATATATATATATATATAGTATATATAAAAAATTAATAAATGTAAATTGTATGATGAATATTTTGAAAATCTGATAGAGAATAAATACAGCTATATATATATATATATATATATATATAATAAATAATATATAATAAGTATATACTATATATAATATAGTTATAAAATTATAATATTATAAAGTAGTATATAATTATATATATGATTAGGTATATATTACTTACTTACAATATAGTTTAATATAGTATATATATATATATTTATATAGATAGTATTATATTTTATTATATAAATTTATTTTATATAGACAAATGATATATATATATATATATATTATCTACTAATATATATATATATAGGTATATTACGAACGCAAGCGCTGTCAATCCTACACATGGTTGAGAATTGTAGAAAACACCCTCCAAAATGTGAACAGTTCGCGCGAATTTGGCAAGGCGCAATCAGTATATGAGTTGTTAGGTTAGACGAACAAATTTCTTTTAGTTTGCTAGCTTAGTTCTCTTATCGGCTAGTACATCAAAGCAAACGCGAAAGCGGTCAACCCAATATATGATTCAACGTGAAATAGATCACACTAGATGATAAACAGGAAACGCGATCTAGACGATTGTACGGTAGGAAATAGATTTGCAAATCGAATTATATTATTACATTTTATCAAGACTGAAAATCAACTGATCAGCAAACTCAAGAAGCTGTTCGCGAAGGAAAATCGCTTTGGTATGTGCAAACTTATTATGCAACACGAATCGAACGCGTTCTCGATCGGATTCGCCTTCTTGATCGCGCTGGCGATCTCATTCGCAATAGCTTTTGTTTGAGCGTACCTTAAATTATATTAAAAAGGAAAATTTTTAAGCTATTATTTTATAAATAAATATTTGTCTTTCTTTTCTGTTAAGTTAAATTTAAATCATATATATATATATATATATATATATTATATTAAATATAATATATATAATTATATATATATATATTATATATCATATTATATATATATTTTATATATATATAAATATATTATATATATATATATATATATATATATATTATATAGGACAGCTTTTCGATTATCCAGTCATATGATGTTAAATGAACTATTGCTACAGTATAACGGAATACATTGCTGGAAATGCTGGTCCAAAAATTTGCCTGAAATGTAAAAAAAACAAAAAAAAAAAAAAAAAAAAAAAACAAAAAAAAAAAAACAAAAAAAATTTATTTTCAAAAACCTATACATAGCTACAGCGAAAAGGAATACATTTTGCAATCTTTGTAAAATTTCACATAAGAAAATGTAAAAATAATAATAATAATAAAAAAAATTATTGTTAATAATTAATAGTAATATTATTAACAAGGCCTATTTAGAGACCTTTTATGGTTACTCGTTAAAAATAAATAGAACTTTCTATTAATTTGCTTTATACGGCACACTAGGGGGCTCGAGCCCGACGGGACATAGGGGGGGACGTTTTTCATACCCGTAGGGGAGGGGGCGGAGAGAACCCCGCGACACCAAATACCAAAGAGCGGGTTCCGGAGACCTCCCGGAGGGGGGCAATTAGTCCTCCAAATACCCCGTAGTTCCCCGGAAGGCCGGGAAACCCCGACTCCTGCCAACCGGTGCGTATAACGCCTTGGTGTATTCTTTAGTAAAAAAAAAAAAAGCAAAATTTAATGAAAAGTCTTATTATTTTCATTCGAGAAACAATAAACAGGTCTCTAAATAGGCCTTCCTAATCATATTACTAAATTATTAACAATAATTTTTTTTATTTATTATTATTATTTTTAACATTTTCTAAGATGTGGAAGACTTTTACTCCGAGAGGAATGTTCAGAAGTGTTATGCACTTTTCGCTGTAGCTATTGTAGTTTTTTGAGATTTTTTTTTTTTTTTTTTTTCGTTTTTTTTTTTTTTTTTTTTTAACATTCCAGTAAAACTTTGGACAGCATTCCAGCAATGTATTCCGTTTTACTGTAGCATTAATAGTTTTTAAGATACATATGACGGATCATCGAAAGCTGACCTATATATAATATATATAATATATAATATATATATATATATATATATTATATATATATTATATATATATATATAATATATATATATATATATATATATATACTATATATATACTACTATATATATATAAATTAATATATATATATATATATATTATTAAGAATATATATAATTATATATATATAGGTATAATATATATATATATATATAGTATATATAAGATTATATATATATATATATATATAATATATATATATGGTATATTTATATATATATATATATTATTATATATATATATATATATATATAATTAATATATCGTCTATTATATAATATATGATATATATATAATATATATAATATATATATATATATAACGAAAAACATGAAAACATATTTAAATAATTATATAGCTCCTATTTATTTGTATGAAAGCTTGTTTACATTATATTTTACCAAATACTTAATTTTAAACCACATTTCCAATTGAGTAATTTCCTTAGGCTATCATTTTTTTTCCATAGAGCTGTCGTTTTTATAGTAGCTTTTTAAAACGTTTTTTCTTTACTATAATCTACATTTACTCCATTGAGATGGAGTGTAAGGTGTCAAAATGTGTTTGTTATTAAGTTTTAGTTTGGCGTTTACGTTTTGAGTGGGATTTTATAGATCAGAGACTTGAGTGTTGTTTTTCTCGCTTGGTCATGTTATGACATTAGGGCTTTCATGCCTGTCTGTCGGACTGTTTGCTGTTGTGTTATTAAGGTCTGTTATCTGAGTTGTGGTGGATGGTATATACGGTACGTTATTTGTTCCGAGTTTGTCATTGTTGCGATCTTTTGGTGGGTTGGCCGATGTCTTTTATTATTATTTTTATCATTTATTTTATGTTTTAATTATTTATTTTTGTTATTAGGTTTATCTTTTACTTTTGTAGCTTAGAGCGGTTTTTTTCAAGTTAATTCAGCACAGTGCTCGCACACTTGGAAGTGCAATTCGTGCGTTATCGAGATGATGTTTACATTTGTATTTAGAGGTAGGTACGTGCTATTCTTCTGTCTCATTTTTGACGGCGTGTTGAACTGTTACTTCCAGTCGACATTTGAGTCTCTCGCGGTATAGTGTCTGGCGATACTTATTAGTATTCATTAGTGGTGGTTCGTTCTGAGTGGTGTACGTTGTGTAGCTTTAGTCCCTACTGCAATGGAGTCAGTGTAGTTGTTTTCTTGTTCACCTTAATTTATGTATATAATGCGAAATAAAAATTAAATAAAAGTTATTAAAATTAATATTCCAATATCAAGAACAACGAGACACAATTTTATAACAAAAATTTTCACAAGTCTGCCGCAGAGCCCACATCTCGTACATATACCGGGAAGAGAACGAAAAGTTTTCATATATATTATCGATTATTATAGGTAGGACAGACTACGCCGCTCCCTTATAAAGTTGACGTAAAAAATAACGTCTTTCGTCACCCCGGGTGCAAAGATTTTTACTCCTAGGATCAGAGTAGGAGCGAAGAAATTTCTAAATGAATTCATTATTTATTATAATTTATTATTATTGTAGTTGTTTTTCTTTTAATTTTATGATGCAAAATAGCTTCTTTTTTAACTTTCTATATAAAATTAATAATTTTAGAAGTATGTTTAACATTTTAAATTTCATTATTTAAAACCTAAAAAATATTGGTAGGAGCTACCTACCCGTCCTACCCTATATATACGCCCTGATATATTATATAGTATATATAAACAATATGTATATAATATGATTATATATATTTATATATACGTATATATAGGTATATGAATATTAGATATATTATAGGATAGCTGTATATATGATAAATAGTAGTACTATTATATATTCTTGTAATAATAGCTTTTCCTAGTATTATAAAGTATATTATCATATATATATATATATATATATATATATACTAGATATAATTATATATAATTCATTTAGTATATATATATATAATATATATATATATTAGGTATTAGATACTATATATGTATATATATATATGTTAATATATAATATATATATATGAGTATATAGTCTATATATATATATATTTATGATACAGATTGAGATTCTTAAATTATAAATATATCAATAAATATATATATATATATTATATATATATATATATATATATATATATATATATATATAATATTATATATTATATAATATATATATATTAATAGTATATATTTTCCTCTACTTTATACTATAACATATATATAATATAATAGTAGTATATATATTTATATATATTATATTTACTATATATATATAACTATAATATATATATATATATAGTATATATATTTTATATAATATATATATATGGTATATATATATTTATCATTATATATATATATATATATATTATATATATATATATATATATAGTATATTAATATATATATATATATATATAATATACTATATATATATATATATATAATAGTATATAATATATATATAATATATATAGATTATATATATAATATAATATTATATATTTAGTATATATAACATATGTTATATATATATAACGTATTGATTATAATATATATATATATATATACATATTATATATATATATATTTAATATAATATATATAAATAATATAAGTATACCTATGAATAGTAGAATCCTCCTGTTATACTAAATATATATATATTATAGAATATATAATAATATCATTGTATGATGATAGTAGTATACCGTTTACTATCTATATATATATATATTGATTATTATATTATATTTACTATATATATATATATACTATCTATATAATAACGATAAGACGTAGTATATTTATGATATGTATATACTGTATATATTAATATAATTAATATATATACTTATCATATATATATAGTATATATATAATAGTATATTATAAGTACTATATACCTATATATCATAAGTATTTATATTAGACGCAAGCGCTGTCCAATCTACACATGGTTGAAAGAATTGGTAGAAACACTTCAAAATGTGACCAATTTACGCTGTCGAATTTGGCAAGCCGCGCAATCAGTATATGAGCTTGTTAGGTTAGACGACAAATTATTCTTTTAGTTTTTTTTTTTAGTCATTAGATTTCTGCTATGGCTAGTACATCAAAGCAAACGCGAAAGCGGTCAACCCAATATATGATTCAACGTGAAATAGATCACACTAGATGATAAACAGGAAACGCGATCTAGACGATTGTACGGTAGGAAATAGATTTGCAGATCGAATTATATTATTACATTTTATCAAGACTGAAAATCAACTGATCAGCAAACTCAAGAAGCTGTTCGCGAAGGAAAATCGCTTTGGTATGTGCAAACTTATTATGCAACACGAATCGAACGCGTTCTCGATCGGATTCGCCTTCTTGATCGCGCTGGCGATCTCATTCGCAATAGCTTTTGTTTGAGCGTACCTTAAATTATATTACAAAGGAAAATTTATAAGCTATTATTTTATAAATAAATATATGTCTTTCTTTTCTGTTAAGTTAAATTTAAATCATGCCTGGGTTGGTTGATACAAATTGTAGAAGTTTTAATTATAAGATTACAATTATATTTGCATAAATGAATTATAAGCAAGGAAGACGCTCTCTGATGTCACATATTTAGTAAATGGCAATATTTCATGTCACCGTCTCTATCATCTTAAATTTCCACGCCTCCAACTTTGACTCCACCATGTTATATAATTATAATTATATATATTATAATTTTATTTATTATTATTATTATTATTATTATTATTATTATTATTATTATTATTATTATTATTATTATTATTATTATTATTATTATTATTATTATTATTATTTTTATTAATTCGTTATTATTTATCATTCATTATTATTATTATTATCTGATTTAATTATTACTTAATTACTTATTGATTTTTATTTTTATATTATTATTATAATTTTATTAATTATTATTATTATTATTATTATTATTATTATTATTATTATTATTATTATTATTATTATTATTATTATTATTATTATTATTATTATTTATAGCATTGTAATTTTGTTTACCTTAGGTTTCGGCTCTACCAGGAAATATGCTCCGGCTCCGGCTCCGGCTCCGGCTCCGGCTCCGGCTCTATTCCAAAAGATTATTTTGCTTCATTTTCAACTCCAGTTCCACCCAAAACTTTGCGACTCCTCAGCACCACCATTGCAGTTCTGCTTCAGCCTCAATTAAGATAAAATTTCCCAAGAGAAATAAAGTATTCCGGTTTTTAAAAAATACGAAGTACGAAAGAAATTTCCAAATGACAGTTAATTTTATACATTGTTATTATCTAAAGTACAGTTTGTTTTTGTTTACTTTTATTTTATAAATCAGTTGTTCGCTTTTTTAAACCTTCAAATAACAAATTGTAATTAATGTAACGTTCTCTTACTTTACCCTTTAAATTATTTTATTAAAAAAGACTCAAAAATATTGTACTGTTACGTCTTGATATCTAATATATATATAATATATATATTATATATATATATATATATATTATATATATATATATATATTAATATATATATATATACCTAAGATATTAGTAATATATAGTAATATATATAGACTAAGAGGTACATATGGGTGAGTCCGGTATTGACTTATTAGTATCACGTAGAGCGGACGAGATGCCGCGAGGACCTGTGAGAATAAGCAGGTATACGATTACTCGCTAATATAGGGCCAGCCATACCCCGAAAAGCCCATGCATGGTAACTTTTAAAAACTATAAACAGGCTAACAGGAATAAATAACAGCTTTTTTGAATTTCAGCAAGCAATTTATCATCGATGAGAAACTTAAAAAATAATAATTTATTCTAATATTTAATCAATAGACACCTTAAATAAATTTTTTTAGTATATATCTAGTCTGGGCAAGAGAAGTCCTCATCAACCTTCCATTCCTGCAGTAATACGAGGGCAAGAGTTACCAAATAGTGTTTTGTTTAATTTGCTCTGGAGAAATGTTATTTTTCTCTTTTTACTTTTCGCTTTTTAGGGGGTTCGAGCCGAAGGAGGGACAGAGGGGGGACGAAGACCCGCCATCGTCCCCACGGTAGGCGCGAACCCCGACTCTGTCCCATCTTTGTTGTTTACCGTGGGGTATCCTTTAGTTTAAAAAAATCACATTGCGGCACCCTTTGCGCGCTCCTCGGAGTACTCGAGCTCTTCGTATTCTCAAAAAACTGTATTTTAATACAAGTTTTCCAACATTTTTAGCAATTTTTAAATTTTTTAAGAGCGTTAAATGTTTTATATATTTTTATTTTTATTTCAATCAGGTCTCTATGTTCCCTGATTAAATAAAATTATATTTATTTTCCTGTAGCCGTTATAGTATTTTAGTTTACATGCTGTGTCCTTTCGGGATGCCTGACATATATATATATAATAATATATATATATAATATATATTATATATATATTATAATATATATATATATATATATATATATATTTATATATATATGATTTATATATATATATATAATATAATATATATAATTATATATCTATATATATATATTATATTAATATATATATATATATATATATTATATAATATATATATATATATATATATATATATATATTATATATATACTATATATATATATATATATATATATATATATATATATATATTATATATATAAACTTATAATATATATATGATATATATATAATATATATATAATATTATATATATATATATATATATATATATAAATATTATATATATATATAATATATAATATATTATAATATATATATATATATATTATAAGATATATATATATAATATATATATTATTAATATAATATATATAATATATATATATATATATTATATATATAATTGATATATATATATATATATATATATATATATATAATATATAATATATATATATTATATTATCTTAATAAATTACAAAAATTAAATTTTATATTTATTTATAAAAAGAATCCAGAGTTTTACGATTTTTAGAAAAACTATTTTCTAAATATTGTTTGAACTTTAATTTTAAAACTCTTTAAAAGTTATTTAGGTTTCAAAGGTTAAACAAAGTTTATTAAAAATATATGAAAGGAAACTTTCCGCAGTATCTATTTTGTCAGGCATTCATTTTAAATGTTCTACCACTTTAAAAGTTCTACTTTATATATTAGCTACTAAATCATACGAAAATTAAATTTTAATAGTTATTCATAAATATCAAAAACAGATTAGTATTAAAAATATTTATAAGAAATATTTTCTAAATATTGTTTAAACTTTAATTATAAAAATCTTTAAAAGTTATTTAGGTTTCGAAGGTTAAACAAAGTTTATTAAAAATATATGAAAGTAGACATCAGATGGGAAAACTAAACTTCATTTGAAAATTTTTGACGAGGCCGAGAGCCTGTATATATACATGTGCATGGGCATGGGGCGCTTGCCTCCTCCCCTAAATCTTGGCGAAATAAAAAACTGAACCTTAAATTGTTGCTGGACGACATATTTAAAGGTTTATTAGTAGAAAAACTGAAGCCTGTATATATACGTGGGAGTGGGCAGGGGGGGGGGCACTTGCCACTTGCCTCCCCCCCTAAATCTTGGCGAAATAAAAAAACTGAACCTGAGATTGTTGCCAGACGACATTTTTAAAGGTTTATTAGTAGAAAAACTGAAAAATAGAAACATCAATCAATAGATACTTAAGGAGTAATTACTAATTTCTAACGTATTATAAACATACCTTTTTTTAAATAGTTTTAATGTGTTTTCGTTTTCATATTGGCTTGAAGTCAACTAGCTGTGTGCTTTTTATTCAGCTAGCTTCTTGAGACTTGCCTTCCCCCCTAAATCTTGGCGAAATAAAAAACGAATCCTGAAGAATTGTTGCTAGATAAGAAATTCGCTTTTAATTTATTGTAGAAAAACTGAAAAATAAATGCATCAATAGATACAATTAAGGAGTAATTACTAATTTCTAACGTATTATAAACATACATTTTTTTAAATAGTTTTTAAATGTGTTTTCGTTTTCATATTGGCTTGAAGTCAACTAGCTGTGTGCTTTTTATTCAGCTAGCTTCTTCAGACAGGTCCGCTGGAACTCTCAGTATGTCTATAGCATTTGACGGCTGATAAAGCTTCTATATATTACTATAATATATATATATATATATATATATATATATAGTATATATATATATATATATATAATATATAAATTATATATATATATATATATATATATATATATATATATATATATATATATATATATATATATATATATATATAACTAATATATATATATATCTTGGGGAGGAGTTAACCCCTACCAGGCGCGTGCTCCAGGTGGCGGATGGGGGAGGACCCTCTAAGGAGGGTAGCTCCGAAATATATAAATAAGGAGCCGTGGACCAAAACTGCAACCAGGACAGGCTTAGCAAATCCGCGGCGATGTGAAATGCTCAGAAAACTCCTGTTTGGCCTTCGAACCACGGACTGATTAGACCCGGAGACGACCTGCGCGATAAGAGGACCCTGAAAACGGAAACCTACAGGGAAGAGGCTTAGAGTCGGCTACCTGAATATTTGGAACTTAGGGGTAAGGAGGAGGAGATGGTGGAGCTGATGCGAAAGGAAGTTGGATATTTTAGGAGTTTGTGAAACCAGACTCATGGAAAATGGAAGCAAAACAATACATAACAACTATCAATTGATGTGCAATGGTGGGGAGGTGCACAGACATGAGGTGGGAGTAATTTTGACGGAAGAAATGGCGCTGAGAGTGGCCTTAGAGTGGCTACCCTGAATATTGGAACCCTTAGGGGTAAGGAGGAGGAGATGGTGGAGCTGATGCTGGAAAGGAAGTTGGATATTTTAGGAGTTTGTGAAACCAGACTCATGGAAAATGGAAGCAAAACAATACATAACAACTATCAATTGATGTGCAATGGTGGGGAGGTGCCCAGACATGATGTGGGAGTAATTTTGACGGAAGAAATGGCGCTGAGAGTAGAAAATGTGGACTATGGAACACATGAGTATTGGTGTTACACAGGTATATGCACCGCAACAGGGAAGAACTGAAGCTGAGAAGGAAGAGTTTTATCGGAAACTGCAGGAAATTAAAAACAGGTCGCCATATGCGGAAAGAATAGTGATAATGGGAGATTTGAATGGACATGTTGGAGCACAGAGAAGAGGTGTGGAGAGTGTCATAGGAGCCTTCAGCGTTGGCAAAAGAAATAGAGCTGGAGAGAGAGTGATAGATTTCTGCTTGCAGAATGGATTGATGGTTATGAACACCTGTTATTAACATAGAGAAAGTCATAAGTGGACATGGTATAGATGGAGCAGAGAAAGGGTTGACTATGTGGAGAAATCCATGATAGACCTGATACTTACTAATAAAAAGGAGATGTTTAGAGATGTAAAGAGTATACCATCCGTGTGTCTGGAGATGCAGACATCGTATGGTGTTGGGGAAGATGATATTAGAAACCTACTTTGCATCCAAGAAAGATGAGAAGAGAGTGCAAATAGAAAAGATCAAAAGGCAGGATGTAGAGAGAACTATCAACGGCAATAAGAAAAACAATAAGAAGCAAGAAGAGGAAGGAAGGACAAAAGTGTCTGAGGAGTGCTGGACACTTTAAAGAAAGCCGGTGCTAAAGAGCGCAGAAGGGACGATGAGAATAAAAATGGTGGAAGGAGACAAAAAAGAAGAAAACACCAGGTGGACGAAACGTGTTTAAAACTGCCTGTACAAAGGAAGATGAATGTTTTTAGAAATGGATGAACAACGAGAGGTGGTTGGGGGGGGGGGAGGAAGAGAATATGTAGAGGCTCGGCGAGAGTCTGATAGAGTGAAGAGGATGGAAAAGGAAACCTCCTTGGAAAAAATCGGAAACGAGTTGGAAGAAGATGTGACAGGCGTAAGAAAGCTGGTTTTTAATAGAGCAAAGAATTACAGGAAAAGCTCAACACCAATGGCACGAGCTATAAAGAACGAAAACGAAGTTCTAATAGTAAACCAAAGGGAGATTGACGAGAGGTGGAGGACATTCTTCGAGGATTTGTACAATGTGGAGGGCGTAGCGGAGGAGAGATTGCGAGAGCCTGATTTGTTGGGGGCTAGGGGAGAGGAGGAGTGGTCCGATCAACGTAGGAGGAGATGATGTTGCGTTGAGAGGTATGAAGAGGGAAGGCGGCGGGAGAAGATGGAATAGTTGCGAGAGTGCCTGAAGGAAAGGAAGTGAAGGGACAAGACGGATTTTAAATCTGATGAAGGTTGTTGAGAGATGAGGTGGTGCCTGGTGAATGGAGTAGGGCAACAATCTGCCCATATATAAAAAAAGGAGATAACGTAATGTGGACACGCATAGAGGGATTGCATTAATTCAACATCCTGCGAAGACTATGAAAGGATATTGGAGAGAAGAGAGAGAAGAGAGAAGAGAGAAGAGAGAAGAGAGAAGAGAGAAGAGAGAAGAGAGAGGTGGTGGAAGATAAGCTAGAAGAGTGGCAACATGGTTTCAGACCGGGGAGATTGAACTATAGTCTGGTGTTCTCAATTTAAGATGATAAGCAGAAAGAATTGGATTGTATAAGATAGACATCTTCTGGAATTTCCGTACACCTAGAAAACCTTTTTGATAGAAGTGCCAAGGGAGTATTGTGGAGTGGACTGCGCAAAAATAGAGTATGGATACTGAGAAATTGGTTTAAAATCAATAAAAAGAACTTATGTTGACAGTAGGGTTGGCCGACGCACCGGGTGCGGTGCGGTGCGGTGCGTGGTGCGCTCATTTTGGTGCGGTGCGGTGGCGGTGCGGTGCGCATCGAAATTTAGTGACCTGGTACGGTGCGGTGCGGTGCGAAAAGATGACGGGTGGTGCGGTACGGTGCGGTGCAGGGACAAAAATGAGTGGTGGCGGTGCGGTGCGGTGCCTGTGCGGGCTTTTGTTCGCCCGCACCGCACCGCAAACCAGCTTCCGCGACAAATTCTTGAAAATATAAAAATGAAAAAGAAATTGAGTCGGGATAGACACATATAATAATAAATATATAATATATATGTATATATATATAGTATATATATATAAGTATTATATATAGTTTATATAGTTTGTATGTGTTTTGTGCTTTACATGAGATAATCAAAGAAATATATAATATTGTTTGTGTTTATATAGATATATAATGGTGTCCTCAGAGTTATGTTTCAGCGGGTGTATCACCGGTACGGGAATGTTAAGTATGAAAATCCTTGAGCAATATACGTTTTTCATTATTTTATTAATTAAGGAGATGGGATATGTTACGTTGGTGTTTGCGCACGC
>JABUQX010101874.1:0-7500 GCA_015478945.1 Trachelipus rathkii
TTCATATATATATATATATATATATATATATATATATATATACTATATATATATATATATATATATCAGATAGTTTTTTTTGTGATATAGTTTTTCGTTTTTTTAAAAATTGATAATTATTCAACGATACATTGATAGTTTTTTGACTATCAGAGGTCCACAACCCAGCCATTGGGTTTCACAAATTTTTTTCAAGAAAGTTTTTTAATGCAAGAAACGTTTTGATTGGCTTCTAGGAAACGCACTAAGTCTTATACACAACTTTCTCTGTGGTTATAATATAAACGAATATGTCAAAACAAAACTTTGATTGGGATTCCCCAATTAATGCCAAATTCGAACAAAAAGTAAATTAAAAAAATTTTTAAAAAAATATTAGCCATTTTCCTGAAAAAAAAAATTTTACCCCGATAAATACTAAAAATATCTAAGACTGTAAAAATAAAATTCCTAAATACAAAGCGATTTAAATATGTTTTAATTTTTTGGCGGGAAATTTTGCCGGGAACAGTACCTTGCACACACACAAGATGGGTCGAAAATTATAACATTGTATTGAAGTACTAGTAATATTTCTGCTATGTAAATGCATTAATTCAAAAATAAGCAATCTTGGGCCTCAGTCAAATATCCGTCAAGTAAAATTGGAAATCATCACAGGGTGTAAAAAAAAAGTTTCATAAATAAATTCTTTGTAATTGAAAGCTAAAGTTTAAAATTAACTTTCTTGAAAAATTACTTTTGTATTAACAATCTAAAGCAATAAAAGGCTTACTCTGTAGGAAGAAAATAAAATAAATGTAAAACATCATTAAAAAATAGAAAAAAAAAACAATCATTCACTTTCAACCAAAAATATGCCAGACGAGCGTGTGGACAGAAAAGTTGGAATCATAGGTAAAGAAAACCGAAGGAAAAGAGGTGAGGATAGAGTGTTTATGCCTGATGCCGTCTGGACACCCACCCTCACTTTCACTCACATTTTATTCCACAATCATATCAACCTACATTCTCTCTCTCTCTCTCTCTCTCTCTCTCTCTCTCTCTCTCTCTCTCTCTCTCTCTCTCTCTCTCTCTATATATATATATATATATATATATATATATATATATATATATATATATATATATATATATATATATACTCTTTATCTCCCCTTCTATTCCTGGTTATCTATATATATATATATTATATATACTGTATATATATATATATATATATATATATATATATATATATATATATATATATATATATATATAAAAAAAAAAAATAAAAAATATATATAATATGATAAAAAAATAAGACTCTTTACATACCTGGACTCCCTTGAACGCGCGACTGACTGACTGACCTGTTTCCCTCTCATACACCTGGACTAATACTCAATAAAATACTTACGGTCAGCTCACCACAGAAGTTCTGAAGATGTGTATATACATTTCAAAGTTTTTATATGAGCCTATGTATTTTATTTTGTCCACCACTTTGATTCCTTCAATCTCCGTTGGTGGTTGTTCTATATTATAAATCAATACATTGCTTTTCTCTTTGTTTATTTCTAGACCACATTCTCTACTTATCTGTAGTAATGTCCTAATATCGCAGCTGCATCATTTACTGTTTCTGCTAAGATCAAGCCATCATCAGCAAAGAATAGACTGTTTATTTTTATGGAGCCATTGTTGAAACCCTTTTCTTTCTCCAGTTCCTTAATTATTTTGTATGTAACAAGTTTGAATAATGTAGTAGATCCTGTATACCCTTGTTCTATTCTGCTAGTAACTTCGATCTCTACATTTTCTATTTCACTTCCCAACTTAATGTTGGTTTTGTCATCTGTATATACTTGCTCAATGGCGCTTATTATTTCATGGAGGACCTTGTACTCTTTTAGAACTCTTATCATTGATTCCCTACTTTCTGAGTCAAAAGCCTTTTTTGAAGTCGATAGAAACTACAATTAATGGTAGGTGTCTTCTGTATGATTCTTCCACGCATTATTGCAATTTGCAAAAGAAAAAGATTATCCTCAATTCTCGCACCTTCTGTGAACCCTGATTGATTTTCCTTTATTTCATCACATATTTTAATGTGTTCTTCAATTTAATTTTAATTGATGTCATAAATTGTTTGTAGGATGTATCGGTCAATGCGATAGGCCTTAAATCTTTTACAGTTGGATTCCTCTTTTTTTCTATCACAATTGTTAAAGATGTTTTTCATGATGTCAGTAAAAGCAAGAGTTTAATAAATGAAAAGAAAGTGTAATGGATGGGTTAATTTCTGCTGCTGTTGTCCCAGTATTAGTTTGCATTTTTTTTTTTACTTTGTGAGACCCTTTACAAAGGTGCGTCTCATATTGCAATATCAAAAAGATTTTTAAGAATTTCGTTTGATCTATTGTTGTGCTTGCGTTATTTTGTCATTTTGTTTTGGGTTAATAGTGTGCACGTGTTTGTTTTATTGCGACACTATATTTATTTTACATTACATAATTTGCTATATATCTGAAGCGAATGGATGGGACTATGGAAATTGGGCACTTGTTTACTTTAGGTTTTACGGATTTTCAAAAAAAAACTTTTCCTTTTTGTGAGCTATTCTAGTCATTTTTGATATACTTAAAAAAAGGGGGGAAAGTTTTAGGACTAGGTGTACAGCAACGTAAGTTAGCTTAACATCTTTGGTAGTAAAAGTTTTGGAAAAGTTGCTGAAAGGTCTTATAGAAAAATATTTGCTATAAAATGAAAAGTTGTGGATGGATTTTAATTATATACATATATGAAAATTATAAAATATTTCACATCCTATATACAAATTAGGCCCCAAAGAAATAAAATTCATGAAAATTTTTTGTTTTAAAAAAAAATATAAGGTAATTGTTACCCAGAGGGTTGTCACCCCCGATTTTTATGAAAATCACAGGATATACTCTAAAAAAATAATAATGAAGAATAGTGAAAACAAAGTGTCGCTCTCTTTAGGAAAAAAAGTTACAGCCTCTCAAAGTTGTTAAAAATCCCATAGAATTTTCAATATTGATCGATCCAGGTTAGGTCTCATTTCAGGCCCTCTAAGTCAGGTTATGATAAGTTTTGTTAGGTATACACAGAGAAAATCTATGTAGAATTAACAAATCTTATCATAACCTGAATGGCCTAAAAAAGGAGCACGGGCCCACTAATTTTATTATAAGAAGTCTATGGGAAAATTTTTAACTTTCAGAGGCTGCCAACTTTTTCCCTAAAGTTCTGTTCGTTTTCATGTGTATTATTAATGTTCCACAGAAGTACTATCTGTGTTTTCAAAAAATTTTGGTTGGCACATATTAATAACAAATCCTATGGGGTTTTTTACAACTTTTGAGGGGCTGTAACTTTTTCCTAGAGACTGCCACGTCGTTTTCAATATTCTTTATTATTATTTTTTAGAGTATATCCTGTGATTTTCATAAAAATCGGGGGTGACAACCCTCTGGGTAACAATTACCAAATATAAGTTTGGGAAGTAAAGGGTTAACTTGTGACTGTTAAAGGACTTCTGAAAATCTGACACTAATTATCCCTTTAATTTTGCTTTTATAGTTGACTATTTAAGCTTATTTAAATCTAATCTGTAGCTTTTTAATATTTTTATGTTATTATTAATTTTTATTCAATTATATCCAGAACCTTCCCATTCCTTCATTACGGCTTTTTTTTTTTTAAATTTACTTCTGGTCCGATGTCTTTATCTTTAAAACAATGTGATTAAATCACCTAATCATATTTTGGTCTAACAAGGATTAGCAAAATGAAATTTTTCACGTGAATATATAAATTTTAAGGTATGGTTTTGTGTTCTTTAATGCTCAAGTTTGTTGGGTGCTGTTTTTATAGAAGGGATAAAGTTCTCTGCCAAACTGCTTTCTCACAATATGGTACTTTATCAGTGATATTGGTAAATATCTAGTATTTGATCTAAATATTTTCTGAAAACATTTTCTAAGTTCAGAAAAGTTAAGTTTTTTAAGAAAATTGTTTAGCGGCAGACTTCTGGCATAATTTCAGAAGCTTGCCACTAAAGAATTTTCTTAAAATTAACAACTTTTCTGAACTTAGTTTTAAACTTAGAAAATTTTTTCAGAAAATATTTAGATCAAATACTAGATATTTACTGTGATATTTGTATGTGTTAACATGATGAACTAATTTAACAAAAATTAAAGTGGAATTCATTACTGTTGAGATTGCAATATTATCATTCAGATCAGCATTTCTTAATCTGTGGTCTGTTAAGGCTTGAAGAAATATAATCTTTTGGAGTAAAAATAGAAAAAGTAATAAATGAAAGAAAAGGAAATGAATAAATTTTCATTCCTTACTTGTGTAAAACTTAGAAAACTCTTTGAAAACTAAGGGGTTTCAGACTTCTTTTGTTTAAAAATAGTACTGTAATTTAATTTTTTATCAATATAATTACAATTTTTTTTTTTATAATTATGAATACAGTATATGTTCCCTTCTCTCCAAATATTAGAAGACCATTCATAAGAAACTTAAATAAATTTATTATGCGCTTTAGGGTTTAAATCTTTAGTAAATCTTGGTGGTCAGTGGAATAAAAATTTAATGAGGGTCTTCAGAAGCAAAGAATATTTAAAGAGGGTCTCTGGTAGAGCAGGAGTTTAAGAACCATTGTTATAGATTAGTATTATAATATAGTTTAAAATTGAAGCAGAAAATGTTTTTGTTTTAAATATTAGTGCTAAAAAATTATTGTACAAAATTTTATTGAAATTCTAAGTCTCTACAGGGTCTAGCTATTTATTTTTGAAATAGCCCTAACTAAATAAATAGCATGTAATGAAAAAATTGAAAGTGAAATGGTGCATTCTCTGACAAATCATGCAAAATTTTTGCAAAGTTGCACCCGACCCCCTCCGATTTTAATGAAATTCGGTATACAAACTCATTTTGGCACAAAACTCACTCCCCTAAAATATTAGGTTCCAACTTTGAGTTGGGGCTGCAAAACAGCCCCCCCAATTTTGGGGTGATACTCACTTCTTTCAAAGACTGATAACTTTGGTTCTACTTAATGCAGAATCAAAATTCAAAATGCATTTTAAAGGGAATTAATAGACCTATAAAAAAGGCATGAATAAAAAAATCTGTACAATTTTTAAAAAAGTTATAAGGTGTTAAAAAAAAAATTCCCCCCCACCCCCCCTTTTGTTGATCAATTTTTAAAAACCCAGTATCCTACTTATAAACTGAGAATTTCTTTTAACATTTACAAACATAAAAAGTCTGCTTATTTGATTGGATAAACCTGCTTTTTAGCCTAAAAAAAAGGGTTTTATGTAAAAAAATTATTTTTTATATAATTTATAATTTTATTACAATTAACCTTCAGTACAACTTTAAATTGATATATATATATATATATATATATATATATATATATATATATATATATATATATATATATATATATATACATAACTATATATACCGTATATATATATATATATATATATATATATATATATATATATATATATATACTTTTTTTGTTTTATAATTTAATAGTATAAACTCGAGCTTAATATTTTAATTATTTAAAAAGAATACTATATAACAGAAAAATCATGAGAATTTATAAGTATATATAGTTAGTGATTTCACTTTAGTTACTTTTTTGCAAAAGTTCTTTAGACTTTTGCAGTTCATCCATATCAAAGCTGTACATTATTTTTCTTCCTGGTGTTAGTTTTGGAGCCGCAAGTTTTTTAAGAATATTTTTCCTTTCAATCCACACTTGGTCATCAACATTTGGGAATATATACATACCTTGTTCTTCCTCCTTCAGAAAACTAATATAAAAATCATCAAAGTCCTCAGAGTAACTTTCAATAATACCAATGAATATATTGCCTTCAAAGTTGCAAGAAACATAGTGACTTATTATATCTGCTGCCTCCATGTTAAAATGAGAGTATTCATCACTTTCATGTATGTTTACTTCAGATATTTTAGCTTCTTTGTAAGATTTTGAATTTGATATCTGAAAAGCTTTCAAAGTTTCAGTGTTAATGGGGATAATTTTATGAAACCCTTGTGTTCCTTTCAATGTTACACATTTTTCAAACCTCTTCTTCAGTTTTTCTTCAGCTCTAAATACTTCTTCCTTTGTGATGTATATGCAGTTTATTCCTGGTATATATTCATTACAGTAGTAGAAAAAACTGTCTGCAGTTAGTATCTGATCCTTATATGGCCTTTGTAGGCTTGCCTTGGCAACAGTTCTCTTGATGACTCCACCAATTCCATCACAAACATTTTTCCCATGACCGGTTCCAAAGAAATTCCACTCACATAATATATTAAAGTCCGCAAAATGATGGCATAAATTGATAAAATTATATTTGTTTTTGTACTGTGCAGCACAGCCATCACTAAAATAATGAATTTTCTTAATGAATGCAAATTGTTCTTTAAGTTTTTCAATCAACTTAACTTGAAAGGCATATACCATGATGGTTGAATGTTTTAAGTAATCACTAATGCAACAAAAACTTTCATGTTGTAGAACACCATCTTTTTTATAATATACAACAAAAGGATGTATTGTAACTTGATCATTGACCCAGTGGAAAGCCTGACTGGCATCTTGTACAATAAAGGTATAGTTTTCTGAAAAATCACCAAGTATTATAACCTCATTATCAGGTAGGTTGCTTTTAAGTTCTTTAAGATAATTAGATTGAGCTTTTACGATAAAATGATGCCTTGTTAATTCATAAACTTTCTTGGCCAATAATTCTATGAAATCATCTTTATTTTGTACTGTTGTAATTAAATTTGATCTGTCTGTACTTACCCATTGTGAATATGTGACTGAATCTCTTGTGTTCATATTTTCAATCGTTTTTAAGTACTTTACTAATTCTTCTTTTTTAGGGCAATTTCTACAATATCTGAGCATGCAACCTGCATCATCATCATGACACACTGTTTTTCTTATTAGATCTTTATAAGTTAAATGCTTTACACCAATTGCAAACACCATTAATTTTGGATTTTGGTGGTGTATACACACACATACATTATGGGTCCCCTTTGCACCAGCCATAACACACCATTTGGGCCTTAATTTAGCAAATGTTGAAAATCCAATAAGATCAATACAGTTTTCCTTGTACTTTTCATATAGTTCTTTCAGATTCCCAAGTAATAACCTTTTCTGTTTGTGCTCTCGATTTCCATCTCTGTTTCTAATGCTTAAGAAGTCGCTTTTTCCTGGACATATTCTGCTAATATCATCATCTTCATAGAATGCAACAACTTTCTCTTTAACTTCTGCTCCGTTAAAAGCTTGCCCTTGTGATAAGTTTGAACTTCTGGCAGTATCCCATACATGCTTTTAATTGTGCGAGATTTATTAACCATATATTTACTGACACCAAAATGTTTCATGGTTTCTTCTATTGTAAATGGTGAAAGAGTTAAAAT
>JABUQX010101874.1:10000-12500 GCA_015478945.1 Trachelipus rathkii
AGTACTTGCCAACTTTTTGTATATGCTAAGACTTCATATAATTTTTATATGGCTATTTTGCTGCATAGTTACATGGAAATCCGTATTTTAATGGAAATTTTTAATATGAAAGAAATATTAATATGGATTATACTTATCGCACATAAAACAACACACCCTCTAATATCACAAATACCTCAAAGCTCAACAAAGCAATACAAAACCTTACATTACTAATCCAAAAAGCACAAATCAAAACATTCCCAAAGGATACATAAAAAATACTGAAAAATGCAAGCAAACCCTCAAATGGATACTCATGAATCTATTACAAACCCAAACACACAAAACCCTCAATCCACTAAACAACATATAAACATCCTCACAACACATTTTGTAAACCAAGGTCATAAACATACACCCTCACAAAACAGAAAATTTCCAGAGCCCTCAAGAAAATAAAAAGCAACCACAACTCAACAATAGAAATAACCACAACAGATTTACAAAACACTATAAAGTTCCTCAAAAACTCACCAGCAACAGGCCCAAACAACATCTGAAACAAACTCCTCAAAAACTTAGGAACACCGCATTGACCCAACTAGCACACATATACAATAGTTCCATCAGTCTAAATTTCATCTCTGCTATCTGGAAAAAAGCAATAATTATACCCAAGGTGAAACTGGGGAAAAAGACCCCTCTGACTCCCCCCTCATCCTTTCATCCTATCACTATTATTAACACTATGTAAACTTCAAGAAAAAATCATACTCAACAAAATAACACCACACATACCTAAAGTCAAATTCCGACAACTTTTAACAAAACCACTCAACCACAACTACACTCATAAACATCATTCAACCTATAATCAATGGTGTAAACTTAAAACTCACACACAAAATGATACTCATCGCAATTGACATTAACAAAGCCTTTTGACACTGTACCCAAACACATCCTAATCCACAAAATCAAATATCCCTGCAAACCTAAAGAAATGGATTTCAAACTTCCTATCAGGGAGAACAGCTCAAGTACAAACTAACAGCAAAAAATCCCATACAGGAATCATCAAAAATGGAGTACCCCAAGGAGCAATCCCATCCCCCACATTATTCAACCTATTCACAGCTGATCTCCCATGACCACATGCAGACCACACAAACATAACTACCTGTAACGCTGATGACATCACCATTGCCACTACCCACAAGAATCTAAACACTGATACAAATCTGACATAGCAACAACACATCAACCAAATCCAAACATGTCTAATTGACAACAGAATGTCCGCTTCACCAAACAAATCATCAATCACACTAATCACCATGGACCACCAACTCAATACCACACACACCCAAATCTACATAAACTGTAAGAACTTTGGGAATTAATTCCAACTTCTGTATTTATTATTTAGGGAAAATGGGGAAAGTTATTTTTTCAGGAAAAATGGGGAAATGGAGTTGGAAAAAAATGGAATCACTACATTTTGCTGAAACTTCTCTTTTTCAACTTCACTTAATTCTAATTATTTCAAAATTTGTTCAATATAATGTAGACTACTCTAAACTAAATCTATATGATATGCAAAATATTTCCTAATAAATAATTAAATATTTTTTATTTACAATTTAGCCTACCCAATATTTTTATTTGACAAAAATCATGAAATATTTAATTCTCAGTTTATTTAAATGTACCATATTGAATAAATCTTTAGGATAAACTTTTTAATTTTATATATTTCTCAATCTTTCTTGAAGAGGTGAAAGGGTACATTTAACATTCTTATTTCAAACTCTGAAAGTTTTAAAATTTTGTACTCAACCTTGTGAAAAAAATAAAATTAAAAATATATATATATCAAAATCTTCCTGCTTTTCTCTTCTTTACTTGACAATTTTTATGTATTTGATAGAACTTTTAGATACCCAGCTGGGAAACTTTTTATGGTATCATGAAAGATAACTTCTTTATAAAAGAATATTTTTTTTTATTGAATTAGGACTATATTTTATTGTAGAGGCCAGTGTTGTTCCGCATATTTTATTATTTGCAGTAAAATAAAAAGAGAGAACAGTCTTCTTTCCAAGATGTTTTTATGGGTTTGGCAATGAAGTTTTTAACACTGCCAGCTAATGTTTAGAAAGACGTGTTTTCTTGGAATTATAAACAGCAGAACGATATATTAACTTACATTATGAAAAGTTTCATTTCTCTTTCTCATGGTTTCCTTTGAATAAGTTAAAGTAAATTTTAATATAATGCTTTTATCTATATACATATTTTAAGTATTATTTTTTTTATAATGATATATGGTGTTGGTGGTAGGATTCTGAATGGAATCAAAAGTATGTATGATGATAGTGGAAATGTGTGTAAGAATAAATGGTGTCGAAAGTGATTGGTTTAATATTAATAGCGGAGTGAGGCAGTGGATGAATAAATGTCTCCTTGGGTATTCAAATTTGTATATGGATGGGGTTATGAAAGAATTAGAAGGGGG
>JABUQX010101874.1:17500-20000 GCA_015478945.1 Trachelipus rathkii
AAATTATAGAGTGGTACGAAAACCCTAACTCGGTAGAAATATACTTTAACAGACAGGACTCCTCCAATGTACCTATACTCATCATAGACAGTTACATTGACCATGCATCCCAGGAAGGGGGGGTTGGTGACCGCCAAAACCCTGGAAAGTGTAGAAGGACGAAATTGGTATCACCCTTCTTATATGTATCATTGAATACAAGAAGAGGTTAAATGACACTGCCCCCACGTTTGTAGCAATTTAACTAATATTTTTATACCCCATGTTTTTTTTGTTTTTTTTTACCCCATTTTCCAATTCAAATGGGGTAAAAAACATACTTTTTCTAAATATTTCAAAAACACATTCTTACATACTATTGCAATATCTTTCACTAATACCAACTCAATAACAGTTATATCCTCAGCAATTTTATATGTCAAGTGCATGAGGAGAAAAACAAAAAGTTTAAGATTTTTGTTTTTTTTTTACCCACTTGATATATATATATAACTAATATCTGCCACAAATAATAAGAATATACTTATACTATACTATACCTATACTTAATCATATCTTATTATATTATACCGCTACTACAACTACTACCTTTTCTTTTACAGTATTATTATTATTACTAACATTATAATATTAATAATATATAAATATATATATATATATTATATATATATAATATATATTATTATCTATTATATATATATAATATATATATATAATATATATATTATAATATATACAAACAATATATATATATTATATCTATTATGGGTACTCCCATTCCTCCCCGAATACTGAAATACGCGAATATTTCGGCGAATAATCACTTCGCTATTGGGCCGAATAGTTATTTCCAAGTTCGGTCATCCATTTAGGGAAAAATAAAGAAAACTTACACTGGGTCAACCAAAAAAAGGTGGAAATTTTCTAGAAGGACTTTGTAGCTAGATATATAGTAATCGGAGTGCTGATTCATATATATTTTGGATTTGCTGGTATCAACACCCCGTTTTCGGTGCAAATCATTGGATCCTATTTTTGTATATTCCCTAGGAATGACAAAATTCATGTCGCACTACGTAGGCTGTATAGTGGCGGTCGATATTCGGGAAGCAGGTGGTAACTTTAGTACGTCTAAATGTATGAATGCCAATGACCTGGATGAAGTCTATCATCCATCTGAAATACAAGTCGGATGGTCCGTCATTGTTCACCAGGGTGAACTGAAAGATCTTGTATGAGAGTTGTATTGGCCGAAGTTGTCCTGAGCTGTTGCTTCGAGGTTGCATGAAAATGACTACTGACCATGGCACAAGAGTAACATTTTTATCGTACACAGAGAAGCAGAGCTGCGGAGGCTCTTCCAGTCAGATGGTAACCTTGTGGTATTGCAGTGAAGTTTGCAGCTACTACTCGCTATGGACTTCAGCATACATTGCCGGTGATGGCGACTGTTTTTATTGACACTTCCAAGAGCAGTTTTAAATGTGTGTTGTTACACAACGGCAGCAGGTATGCTTCGGTTCCAGTAGGTACTCGGTAACGTGATGAGAGAGGAGTCTGCAAAATCAAGACAGCTTTGGAGAGGCTACATATCTGGTACATGGATGGTAAATTGCGTCGACTCAAAAATGGTAAACTTTGGCTCCAGTCAGCAAGCAGTTTTCGACCAAATATGACTGCTTCCTGTGCTATTGGACCAGAGGGCGGCAAGATCACTGGACAAGAGATGGCCACGAGGGAAACCTGACGCAGGTGGACAGGAACATCGTATACGTGAACCACTTGTACAGAGAGAAAGACATCATCTTACCTCCAACTCCACTAAAACTTGTTTGTGAAACAATTTGGAAGGCCTGGAACATGATGGTGAATGCTCGACTCATATGCTCAACGTCTTTCCTGTCTGAGCTGACGAGCAGGAAAAAAGCTGATAGTTTTGATGGCCCACAAAATACGGAGACACTCCTCCGTGATGCTGGCTTTGATTACACACAATGACTGTGTTAGAGGCAAGAGCGTGGATTTCTTTTCAGATGTAGCACAGAATTTTCTGGGGAACATAAAAAGAAGAAAAAAAAAAAAAAGCAAAAAGCCGACAGAAAATCCGTAGACTGCTAGACAGTTTTCATTCTCAATGATGTAGAATGAGTATAAAGTTGCACTACTTACATTCTCAACCTAATAAATATCGGATAACCTAGGCGATTTAAAATGAGCAGGTGAACGCTTCCTCAATGATCTAAAGTTGCAATGGACGGACGTTACCAGGAAAAGTGGATATCAATATGATGGTCCGACTATTGTGGAGGATTTATGAGGGATATTCCAGAGCTATGCACAATAGATCGAATACGAAGAGAACTTACTACATCGTAGGTTATGCTTACATTAACTAAACCATTCCTTCTATACATTCATTGTTGTCCCATATTACTCTTTTATTCATAAATGTATTAATATCTTTTAACATAGGTGTTGGCTGAGATTCGTATGACCCGAA
>JABUQX010101876.1:0-10000 GCA_015478945.1 Trachelipus rathkii
TTTGGAAGTTTTGTGTAACAAAGCGTTTATGGAGGGAATAGTTCCGAGAAATTGGAGAAGAGCAGTACTAGTACCCTTATATAAGGGTAAAGGGAGTAAAGGTAACTGTAGGAACTATAGGGGAATTAGTTTATTGAGCGTTGTCGGGAAGATATATATATGCTGGTATTTTGGTTTATATAGTACGTCGAGTGACTGATTGGTGAAGAACAAGTTGCATTTAGAAGTATTAGAGGATGTTTGGATCAAATCTTTACATTGAAACAAATGCTTGAGAAAATAAGAGAGAAGAAAAATAAATTGTATTTAGGTTTTATATGCAACAAGCGTATGACAGGAATAATATGGAAGCTCTATGGCAAGTGTTAGTGATACTTGGTGTTGGTAGTAGGGTTTTGAATGGCATCAAAAGTATGTATGACGATAGTGAAGCGTGTGTAAGAATAAATGGAGTTGAAAGTGATTAGTTTAATATTAATAGCGGAGTGAGGCAGGAATGTGTTATGTCACCTTGGTTATTTAATTTGTATATGGGTGAGGTTATGAAAGAATTAGGGATGGGGGTGGTAGGGAAAGGTGTTAGAATGATGGAGAATGGAAGAGAGTGGAGGGTACCCTGCTTATTGCATGAGGATGATTTGGTTTTGTGTGGTGAATCTGAAGAGAGTTTGAGAGAATTGTTAGAAGGGCTTAGCAGGGTGTGTAAAAGGAGGGGTTTGAAGTAAATGTAGATAATAGTAAGGTTATGGTAGCGAGTGAGGACAGTCCGCGGTGTGGTCATGTTGATGGTGAGCAACTGGAACAAGTATCCGTGTTTAAATATTTAGTATATAAATTGGATGAAAAGTGAACTGATAATGCAGAGTGTAGTAGGAAAGTTGTGAATGGTAGGAAGGTAGCTGATGAAATTAAATCCTTGGTGGATGTAAGAAGACTAGGTCTTGAGTGCGCTAGGGTTTTGCATGAGGATATGTTGTTACCTGTGTTAATGCATAGTAGAGAAACTATGGTCTGGAATAAGAGGTATTGGTTCTAAGGGACAATATGTTCAGATAGACAATCTTAGGGGCTTATTAGGTGTGAGAAGAATTGATAAAATGAGGAGGAATAAATGCTTTAGGAAATTGTGTGTTGTGAAGAAAGTGGTGTGAGATGGTTTGGTTATATGGAAAGTATGGATGATAGTCAATTGGTTAAGCGGATGCATAGTGGTGAGTGTCTTGGGAATTGACCGGCTGGGAGACTGAAGAAAGTGGATTGAGTCAGTCAGTAAAGGAATGCCTGAAGAAAAGGAATGTGAGTTTGGCAGAGGCGAGAAGCAAGGTGCATTACAGGAGTGAATGGCGGGGTTTTGTGAGGGGGTATGGTTGTAGGCTTTGTCCAAGGGATGAGCCCCACACTGAAGAAATGCCACAGTGAGGGTCCGTCGCAGTCTCGTGAAACTCTAGTGTAGAATTTTCACTACGACAAGTTCTCGCTTGGGGGTATAAAGGGTACGGTAAAAGGGGCTTTCTTTTCGACTTGCGTCATGTTTTTGTACTACTTTTCTGTTTCCGGAGTATGCTTCGCACCTCACCCCAATCTATGGAAAAGAGGAAGATGATATATATATATATATATATATATATATATAATATATATATTAAAAAATAAAAATAATATATATATATATATATATATATATATATATATATATATATATATATATATATATATATATATATATAATATATATATATAATATAAATATATAAGATGATATATATATATATATATATATATATATATATATATATATATATATATAAAATTAAGGGGGCCTTTCTTTTCTACTTGCGTCGGTATATGCACGCACCTCACCCCTGATAAGGGGAAAGGTAGTGGAGATATATATATATATATATATATATATATATATATTTAAATAATAATATATATATATATATTATAAAATATATATATATATATATATATATATATATATATATATATATATATATATATATATATATATATATATATATACAAGTAGTATTCACCGCTTTTGAGCGAGACCAGCTTTTTCTCAAAAAGTATAAGAGATATTTGCTTTAAACTTGGAATATAATGTATATATGGGATAAGGACGAATCCGTGTAAATTTCAAGTCTGTAGGATGTATATAGAGGGGGGTCACCCCTGAGGGTGGACGCCGATATTGCGCTTACGCCTTTGTTGCTTGATCTGAGAGCTCAAGATTAGGCATAACAAGCGTTTGGGCGACCGACCATTTGGAGGTCAAACAGACCGAAGGTCTGTTTGACCGACAGACACAGACTGAGAGCGCGTGCGCATACACATACACATTATTATTATTATTATTACGTCGAAGATTCGATTTCCGAAGGAAATCGAATCTGAGTCGAAAAACGATCCCTGTAAGGGATCGTTTTTTACGCACTATATATCTCCGAACCTTCGGATTTCCAACCGTGGGGTTCTTCTTCGCATCCAGTTCTGAGTCCGATATATATATCTACATGGGTTAGAGTTTTCGTATTGGGTTACAAACTTGGTATATGTTCTATGAAGGTGATAAACTGATCCCACGCGAGTTTTGGTGACCGTAGGTCACCCCTAATGGGGTGTTGCCCCCTTAGCGCCAAGGTCAAATTCGTCCTGAAAACCAGGTTAGGCTTAACGTATCGGAATGAAATTTGGATGTGAGCTATATGATGACGTAATCTCGTCGGAGACGAGATTACGTTTCTCTGCGTCCCCCTCCATAATGGGGGACGCTGCCCCACAAAAAAATTAAAAATGATCGTAGAAGCCTGAAACTCAGAGAAAGGTTGAAGGAGACGGAGTCGGAGACGGAGACGGAGTTGGAGTCGGATTCGGAGAACGGAAGTTCGGAGTTTGGGTTTCTGGTTCGGAGTCCTGGCCCCCACCGGAGGGGGGTCTCCAGTTTGAAAAAAAAAGAAGAAGAAATGCATGGAATGCAAAACAGAGGAAGAAGAAGAAGAAAGGAAGAAGGAGGAGGAAAGGAGGAAGGAGGAAGGAAGAAGAATGAAGAATGAGGAGGAGGCTGAGAAGGATTCAGAGTTGGTACCGACACCGGTGCAGGAGCCACTGCAGTACCGAGTTAATAAACATTCGTATAACAACACTGATGGTGTCCTTATAAGGGTTATTGAGGTCGTAGAGTTCGAATATGATGGTTATAAGTCCGTGTAGGGTGTCTAGGACCCCCATTAGGGGGGTCCCGACTGAAAAAAAAGGAGAGCACAGTAGGGAAAAACAGAGACCGAAGGAGGAATGAAGAAGAATGAAAAAAAAGAAGGAAAGAGTGGAGAAGGAGTCTGAAACTCAGAGGAGATTTAGGAGTTGGACAGATGCAACCGTGTGCAGGCGCCGGTGCCGGTGCCCGAAGTTTTATTAAATATTAGTGTAATGATACAAGTTGATGTCCTTATATATGTTATTGGGGATCTGTAGATTTTCGAAAAATAATGGTTTTCAGAATCACAGAAATAAAAAAAATAAAATAAATAAATAAATAAATAAATAAATTTCTTATTCTTTTTTATGTTTTATAACTTACAAAAATTTACGTTTTTCACATACCCTAAAGCAGTAAATCACTAAATCAAACCACCATACGGCCCCCCTCCTGTCACCCTCCTGACCTCCTGTCACCCTCCTGACCATCTGTGATCTATTGGTCCTATTGATTAAGGTCACATTTTTGAGTATCATTTTTTTGGATAAACATAACCTAAAATTCAAGTTCTTTTATACAAAAGAATCAGACAATCTATGCTGACATAACAAAAGTTTTTTCTACAGTAATAAAGCTTACTTAGCATCAACTGAACTATGATATAACCCACAACGAGAAACTTAGCCCATCTTAGACAGGAATAAATGGTTAACGTTAACAAAGTTTTCACACTTAACACCAGTAAAGTAACTAACATAACAGCCAAAAACGTAACTTATTCACACTTTGTCAAGCGTGTCTCTAACATAACAATGTTAATTTTACATTAACATGGTGATATGTAACAAAAATTTGCCATAACCGTGGGTAATTATCATACAGACCGATGAGTATACTCTAACGTAACAAAGTTTTCAAAACATTAATAAAGCTAACATAGCATCAACTGAACCTAAGAATATAATGTAAAAAGGCAAAGCCAGACACATCTTAAGCAAGAATAAACTGCTAAACCTTAAACAAGGATCCCACAACCTAACCAGCATAATACCTAATTGGTAAAGACAAACAAAGTAAAGTTTTTTATTCTCTGTAAAGCTAAAACTATGAACATAACATACTTTAACACCAACCGCTACACGAATAAACAGCCAGCCCAACATCTTAAACAACAAAGCGTACATAAGGGGGGCAGTAAAACATGTTTTCAGGTTGTAATAAACATATAAATTTCCAATAAAAAGAACATTAAATAAATAAATACATTCGTTACATATAAGTTTTTAAATATATTAAACCATCTAATCAGGTTGACATAGGATTCTGTATAAATTGAGCAAGTTCTATATGTTTCTCCAGAGATTCAACACCATCCGAAAGGATGTAAGCATAAATACAACTTGCCTGCACTAAACCATTTTTTCTGCATATTTCGGTCAACAGCAACTGTCACCTCGCTCCTGCCGAGAGAAGTAAACTAATCCTGCCTGAAATAGATTATTAAAGGCATTTCTGTAATACTGCATTATAACGGGAAATCCAACATGTTTCGGTGTAAAATACGTTAGATTAGCACCATGCGCTATATGAATTAAGTCCCTCGAGTATGGCGACACCTTTAAGATGAGACTTTAAGTCGTTTTTCATGTTAAACACAAAAGCTGTTATATTAGCAGATGTCTGAACAGGTGAAACCTATACACGTACGCATGAATGTAACAGCATCATTGGGTTTCCATTATAGTTGCGTACATCAATACTTTTAACATTGTCAGATGCAGTGAAAGCAACATCTATTCTATTATAGCCGTTCAAGCTGTCACCTCTGATTTCATCAAGAGACGATGTCACAGATGACACATACTCAGCCTTTATCCAAGCTTCGAGGCTGTCGATAATCTTGAGGAATTCTTCAACTGATATGATTAAAGGTATATTACTTGCACCACCAATTGGAACACAGGTAATATATTGCTTCATTCGTTTTACGAAAAAAAATGTAAATGAGCAACATCGTTGGGTAATTACAAAAGATCGCTGTAAAGAGGACGTCCGTTAGGAGCAGAATCGAGAGGTCGTCATATAGCACAGCGAAAATGTCCTACTGACGAAAATCGTATATATAAAACAGATCTAAAAAGGTAACGAGATTCTTTTCTTTCAACAAATCAGAAGAAAGTAAACAAGAACACGACGTACGAGTGAACCACATCCGTACAAAAAGGGTAATATATTCTGCGAGGTTGTTCGAACTGTTGTTGTTGATGTTGTTGCTGATGCTGTTGTTCTTGCTGTGGCGGGCTTTGGGCCTCAGCCCGAAGGGCTGAGGCCTTACCCCTCCTTCGGAGGGGTAAAGCCCGCTTACACCCCTTCGGGGTGATCCCCCCTCGCAGGATTCACAACCTTATTCAAGGGGCAGCAATCCCCCTGGGGTTTTCCCCCTCGGAAGGTTAAATGTGGTTGCTTCAGATACTCGGGTTAATGAAAACTGTTTATTCGTAAGTTAAGTACGTTATGTTAAATATTACTATAACAATGTGGAAATAACACTGATTTGTTAGAGAAATGATGAGTTTTTGTAAGATATTACTGTGTTAACTGACGATGATGTGTTAGAAACGTGATCCTAGGTTAAGTTTTTGTTGAATAATGTCAGGTTTGCCCTAGACTTTTGCTAATGCCTATGTTTATCATAAGGTCAAAATGAAATGTTATACTCGACAGGAAGTGGACACTTTGATGAGATAGTGTCCAATTCATAGTTCAAGATGGTGGCATCTTTGATAGATTGGTCACTTTGTTAAGGGATTTTTGTTAGAATATAATTCTTTACGCTGTTTCTAATGCTCAAAAGTGGGAACATATCGAGTATTGTGTGACTGTTAGCTAACTTTACCTTGATCAGTAGGGAATTTTTTCAGGATGTTAGCTGTTTATTCATATCCGTGAGGTATGTTAGGTTTGCCATTTGTACATTATATTCTAGTCGCGGTTATGAAATTGTTTAGCTTTAATTGATGCTAACTTTTGTTGGTTAAGCAGATATTCGTAAGGTTAGTATATAAAGAACTTATTTTTATGTTATGTTTGTCCAAGAAATTGATACTCGAAATAGGAACTTGATCAATGTTCAAATAGAATCTCAGGAAAGGGTGGACGGGTAGGGGGAATTGGCATGGATGGTGGGTTTGGATTTAACTGGATTAATGAAAACTGTTATTCGTAAGTTAGGTACGTATGTTAAATATTACTATGACAATTTGAAAATAACACTGATTTGTAGAGAAATGAATGAAGTTTTTTTGTAAAGATATTACTGTGTTAACTGAAACGATGATGTTGTTTAGAAACATGAGGCCTAGGTTAAAGGTTTTTGCTGGGTAAAGTTAGGTTTCGGCCCCTAGAATTTTGCTAAATGTCTTGCTTATTCCAATAGGACAATTGAATGTTATACTCAAAAACGAGTGACACTTTTGATAAAGATGGTGTTAATTCATAGTTCCAGATGTTGGTATCTTTGATAGATTGGTTCACTTTGTTAAGGGATTTTGTTAATTTGTTAGAGATATGCTTGGGCTGATATGTGATGAAAAGTAAGGAACATATCGAGTATTGTGTGACCTATTAGCTAACTTTACCTTTGACAAGTAGGGAATTTCAAAGGATGTTAGCTGATTATTTCCACAACACGGGTAGTTTAAGTATTGCATTGTACATTATATTCCTTAGTTGCGGTTATGGATATGGTAGCTTTCATTGACGGCTAAAGCTTTGGTTGTTAAGCATATATTCGATTGGTTAGTATATAAAGAAACTTTATTTTTGTGTTATGTTTGGATTAAAAACTTTGTTTATGTTTACAATTATTCGGTGGTTTGTATGATAATTGGTCAGGATTATGATAAATCCTTGTTAAATATTACTATGTCATGTAAAATTTAACGTTAATTTTTGAGAAATTGAAATGAGTTTTTGTAAGATATTACTGTGTTAACTGAGAAAGGATGTGTTAGAAACGGATGTGAGGCCTTAGGTTAAAGTTTTTTGTTGAATAAATTTAGGGTTTGCTTTAGACTTTTTTTGCTATGATTATGAAATACAGACCAATCGAGTAGCTCACTGAATTTAGTATTATAACTCAGCTCCCAAGTCTATACAGTTCTGTCAAATCACTCCTGTATGATACGCAGGTTGCCAAGATTTACCGTTTTGTTTAATAAATATATAAGTATTGCATCACTTATGTAAATGGTTAAAGCATAAAATCATTTATCATGTTTCATGTTGAAATTTTCTGAAAGGGGGATGTAGTCTAAAAAAGAGATAAGCTTAAAAACAAAAATTAGTATTGATATGTTAGAGACATGCTTGAAAAAAACGTGTGACTAGGTTACGGCTTTGCCTTTGTAATGTTAGTTAACTTACTAATTGGCCAGTAATGGGAACTTTGTTTAATGATAGCAAAGTTTATTCGGGCATAAGGTGGTGTCAGGTTTGTCGTTGCATATTATATTCTTAGTTCAGGTTATGATAAGTTAGCTTTATTGATGTGTGGAAAGTTTAATTAAGCTTAGAGTATATTCGTTGATTAGTATGATAATTAATCAATGTTTTGATAAATGGAGACGTTGAAATATTAACACAGGACCTTACGGCTCTAGCAACAACAACAAACAATAACAACAACAACAACCATAACAGCAAAACAATGACAACAACAATCACAACAACAACAGCAAACAAACATCAAAAACAACAACAGTTTCGAACAACCTCGAGAATATAAACCCTTTTGAACTGATGTGGTTCACTCGTACGTCGTGTTTCTTGTTTACTTTCTTCTGATTGGTTGAAAAAAAGAATCTCATTACCTTTTAGATCTGTTTATACATACATACGAATTTCGTCAGTAAGACATTTTTCGCTGTGCTGATATGACGACCTCTCGTTCTGCTCCTACGGACGTCCTCTTTACGAGGATCTTTGTAATACCCAACGATGTGTCATTTACATTTTTTAAAACGAATGGAGAGCAATATATTACCTGTGTTCCAATTGGTGGTGCAAGTAATATACCTTTAATCATATCAGTTGAAGAATTCCTCAAGATTATCGACAGCCTCGAAGCTTGGATAAAGGCTGAGTATGTGTCATACTGTGAACAATCGTCTCTTGATGAAATCAAAGAAGGTGACAGTTTGAGCCGGCTATAAATAGAATAAAGATGTTGCTTTCACTGCATCTGACAATGTTTAAAAGTATTGGATGTTAACGCAAACTATTGGAAAAAAAAAAAAACGCCAATGATGCTGTCACAATTCATGCGTACGTGTATAGGTTTCCCACTGTTCAGACATCTGCTAATTATAACAGCCTTTGTTTAACATTGAAAAACGACTTAAAAGTCTCATCTTAAGGTGTCCGCTACTCGAGGACTTAATTCATATAGCGCATAGGGTGTAATCTACGATATTTACACCGAAACATGTGGATTTCCGTGTATAATGCAGTATACAGAAATGCCTTAATAACTATCAGGCAGGATACGTTTACTTCTCTCTGGCAGGAGCGAGTGAGTGCTGTTGAACCGAAATATGCAGAAAAATGGTTTAGTGCAGCAGGTTGTATTTATGCTTACATCCTTTCGGATGGTGTTTGAATCTCTGGAGAAACATATAGAACTTGCTCAATTTATACAAAATCCTCTGTCCACCTGATTAGATGGTTTAATATATTTAAAAACTTTATATGTACGATTGTATTTATTTATTTAATGTTCTTTTTATTGGAAATTATATGTTATACACCTGAAAACATGTTTTACTGCCCCCTTATGTACGCTTTGTTGTTTAAGATGGTGGGGCTGGCTGTTTATTCGTGTAGCGGTTGTGTGTTAAGTATGGTTATGTTCCTAGTTTAGCTTTACAGAGAATAAAAAACTTAACTTTGTTTGTCTTTACCCAATAGGTATTATGCTAGTGTTAAGTGGGTGGATTCTTTTGTTAATGTTAGCAGTTTTATTCTTGCTTAAGATGTGTCTGGCTTTGCCTTTGTACATTATATATTCTTAGTTAGTTTGATGCTTATGTTAGCTTTAATTAAATGTGAAAATCTTTGTTACTTAGAATATAACTCATCGGTCTGTAATGATAATTCCCCATCGGTTTATGGCAAATTTTTTGTTTACATATCACCATGTAATGTAAAATTAAACATTGTTATGTTAGAGACATACGCTTGAACAAGTGTGAATAAGTTACGTTTTTGGCTGTTATATGTTATTACTTTACTGGTGTTAAGTTGTGGAATTTGGTTACGTTACCTATTTATTCTGTCTAAGATGGGCTAAAGTTTCTCCTCGTTGTGGGTTAATATGCATAGTTCAAATGATGCTAAAGTAAGATTTATTAACTGTTGAAAACTTTGTTATGTCAGATAATATTGTCTGATCTTTGTATAAAGAACTTGATTTTATGTTATTTATCCAAAAATGTATACTCAAAATGTGACCTTAATCAATAGATCAATAGATCACAGATGGTCAGGAGGGTGACAGGAGGTCAGGAGGGTGACAGGAGGGGGGCCGTATGGTGGTTTGATTTAGTGATTTAAAACTGCTTTAGGGTAATGTAAAAACGTAAATTTGTAAGTTATAAACATAAAAAGAATAAGAAGTTTTATTTATTTATTTATTTATTTATTTATTTTTTATTTCTTGATGATTCTGAAACCATTATTTTCGAAATCTACAGACCCAATAACATATATAAGGACATCAACATTGTATCATTACACTAA
>JABUQX010101877.1:20000-32554 GCA_015478945.1 Trachelipus rathkii
ATTTACCGATATCAGTAGCATCTCTCAGTTGCTGATTTTTATCAGAATGATATTTAAAGATTTTTCTTTTAAAGAAGAATTGTTAGGTATAATTTCATTGAAAGGAAGAACTCGGGGTGTTGATATTTTTTAAGGATTCAAAGAGCATGTTGATAAGATTCAGTTACTACTAAGAAAACTTGTCAATTATCAGAGACGCTGCTCTTGCAATGACTGATGCGTTCAATTGATTCATATCTTTATGTAAGGAAGAGGAAGACTTTCCAAACTTTTTATTTTATTATTGCATCATTCATCAGCAAATTTTAGTCAGCAAGAGACTTAATACAAGATGTCATGGATATTACTTTTAAAATCGTCAATTCCATCAGAGGTAAATTCCTGCAAAGGCGCCTCTTTAAACCACACTTGGAAGAGAGTAAACAAGATTTGCTTCTGCACACGGATGTTGGGTGGCTTTTTTTCAACAGTTTCGCAACGTGTTAAATGATGTCATAAGTTTTCCTGATGAAAGAAATGAAGATTATTATCAATTGCGAAATACAGAATTAATTTTGTAGATTTAATTTTGAGATTGCTTGTATTTTAGAGTTAAATATTTTTATTTTTATTAGGTTATTTTATTATTAAAAGACTTAATTTCGAACCATATATAATACTATATATATTAATATATAATATGATTAAATATTATATTAATAATATTATTATAATTAATATATTTAATTATTTATAATAAATTATATTATTAATAATATTATATTAAAATATAATAATATATAATATATATATAATATACTATACTATATTAAATATTAATGTAATATATATATATATATAGTTATATATATAATATATATATATAATATATTATATATTTATTATTATTTATATTAGTATATAATTAAATATTTAAATTTATATATATATTATATATATAATATTAATTAATATATATATATTATATTATAATATTTATATATATTAAAATATTATAAAATTATAATATAATATGTATTAGGCCAGCCTCTAGAATGAGCCATCAATTGATTTACCCATTAATCTAGCAAAACTACATATACGCTTTACTATAGTAAGGTTTTATTAAATATAAGGGATAACATATTGTTATTTTGAATCTTTTACCTGGTAAAAATTTTAGCTCAGGGAAAAAAAGTGACAATCAGCTACAGCGAGGAAGAGGAATACATTTTGTTGGAATCCTTGTTCAAAACTTTTAGTTATCGAAAAATGGTAAAAAATAAAAAAAAAAAAAAAAATATTGCTATTTTTTTTCAGTGGGTTCGAGCCGGCGGGGGACAGAGTATATTATATGAATATATATATATACTTATATATATATATATATATATATATATATATATATATATATATATATATATATATATATATAAGTATTATATAATTATATATATAATATTATATATATATAATAATATTATATAGTATAATATACTAATACTACTGATAGTTTATTTGGTAAAGGCAAATGTAGGGGGCTCGACGCCGACGGGGAACACGATTGGGGGTACGTTTTTTCATACGCCCGTAGGGGAGGGGGCCGAGGACTTCCCACGACACCCAAATACCTCAATATAGTGGGGGTTCCGGAGACCTCCCCGGAGGGGGGAAACTAGTCCTACCCCGTAGTTTCCCCGGAAGGCCGAGAGACCGACTCCCTGCCTTCTGGTGCCGGTTAATTTAATTTAGAAAATTAAAAGTTACGTTAAAAAAAATTAACAATTCACTGAAGAAGTCTATTTCATTTTATACGATAAACTGTATATCAATGATAATCGCTAAATACTGGCTTTCCTCCTCATATTTCTATAATTATTAACCAATTTAGTTGTAACTTTTTCTTTTTTTTTTTCTTTTTTTTTTTCGTTTTTTTTTTTAAACATTTTTCTAGCTAAAATGTTTAACCAGGATTCCGAAAAATTGTATTCCTTTTGCCCCTGTGAGATATTCGTAGATTTTCAGGAAAGTTTTATTTTTTTTATATAATTTATTTCTTCCTTTATTATAATTTAATTTTTTTATATTTTTTTATTACATTTTTGAAGGCAATTTTTATGTAGATTTACTAAATATGTTTATTTTTTTCTCTGTAGGCAAAGGCCAGCCCTACCAAATTACTTGTTGGCTCTTTTAGAGGCTGGACCTATATATATTATTAATATATATATATATATATATATAATAATATATATATAATACATAATAACTATTAATTAATATTATATATATATTAATATTATATTATATTATATATTATTATTATATAATATAATTAATAATATTATAATTATAAAAAAATATCTTAATTTAATGTTGTATAGTATATGGATTGATTCTTTACCGAATATATTATAATTAATATTATATATATATATTATATATTATACATATTTATTAATATTATTAATACATATATAAGTTATTTTATTATTTAATTTATTAAACGTTTTTATAAATAAAAATTTATTTTATGGTTGAGGGGGTTTATTTAAAGTATAGCATATATATATTTACCATATAACAGTATATTATATATAACGTGTATTAGGTTATTGATATATTTATATTGATATATTTTAACCATACCTTGACCTATTCGAACTTATTTTATTTATGATTATTATTTATTCATAGAGATTATGAGCGATTCATTTTGTACTAATAATTGAGAGTATACTAATGACTATTAAGTAATTTACAAGAGGTATTTTAAGGTAGCTTTACTATCAATTATGATTATTTATGTATATGTTTACACAGTGAGGTCACTATATATTTAATATTTTCCAAAATATATTGATTTACTTTACAATATTTATTTTAAATTGAGAATAATATAGTTAATATTATCAATTACATTTATATAATAGAGGAAAAAATCAACATCAGGGATAAAAATAAAAACTAGATATACATTATTATACAATATTTTAAACAATTATTATGAATAAATGTAATTATATTATATGATAATTAATATCTTATTATATTATTATTAACTATAATAAAGTTTTATATAAAATAGTTGATTAATTCACTTAATTTTATATATTTGAGGAAGTGAAAAGAATAACTTTATAAACAACAGACCAAATAACCTATAATTATTACTTAACTAAAAGTTTATCATATTTAAAAACGTATAATTATATTAAAAGACACTTATTAGCTAGGTCAAGTTTACGAGAGTTGTGTATTTAAGAAGACCGTAGGAACGAGCTGCGAGGATTGATACTCTTGGATTTATTCACTGTATTTATATATATAGGAGAAATATATATTGATAGGGAATAATGAATTTAAGAAGGATTAATTTAGTTAAATCTTTATAGAGGATATATTGTTTTATTATTTGAATTACAAGTATACAGAGGGAATCAACACGATTAACACATCATAACGTAAATTAACTAGGATATCCATATTTAATTATATAATTAGTACCATATGGGATTATTCCCATTCATATAAATTATATAATGATGTTACGTATTAATAATTTATTAAGTCTAATTTCTCAGAGATTAATTAGAGTGAATAATTTATGCTTATAAGGATTTTACCGATTATATGTTGATAGAACCCGATAATAAATTTAAACCTAAATGTTATTAAAAATATTCCTTAAAATTAGGAGATTATAATAACTGAAGTAGAGAGCTTTTATCAGTGATGAATAATTATTTTTATATATGATTTAGTAAAACTTATATATTATAAGGTTACTATTGTTAACGCTTCTACACAAGTCCATCTTCTTGAGCCAAATTCACCAGTCCTGGACGGAACCATTCTGTCTCTTAATGACGCCAAATACATTACTTTACTGTTACACAAAGGGATCTTGTGGGTTTTGTATGAGATTATGTTGTTACCTGGGAACATATATCAATAATTATTTTAATAATGTCCTCACTTTTTAGTGTGGCTTCACCGTACAATAAATTAGTTTCTCGGAACTCTCTTCTATATGATAAGAAGATAAATATGAAGGACTAAATTGAAATAAATCTATTTAATTAATATTTTATCTGGAGAGAGAATCGACCTTGGATACACAACATATATTTCAGCTGAGAGGATTGTTTATTAAAGGTGATAAATCTCATTCACCGGCAATCGGTCACTTTGGGACGACAGTTCGGGTTAAACAGATTATAGGGTCTCAGGATTTTGTGTTGAGAGCAACATCATAATATAAGACGCTGTTAAAGAATTTGCATAACACTAAGTTCTTATATATCTGCGAGATAAGACTGTTTAAAATGGAATTGTCAGCAACATATACAAAGATTGGGATATAACACGGTTACACAGATTCATAATTAGGAATATCAAAAGCCTTATTCATATTCCGAGAGAGAGTTCGTTAGATATATAAAACAAATTATAATACAACCCATTAAAACTCATTCCACCAGAATATATTTAGGAGATTATTTTTGATGAAATTTCATAGCATAAGAGTACTGTATTGAAAGAATAATTATGATAAATTTATTACAATCAGATGAATTTAGAAGATACATTTCAACAGGAGATAAAGAACTTCAAAAGAAAAAGATCATTTAACTGTTCATTTTTAAAATTTATCAAATTACTACAATAGTGGTGTCCAAACTGTAATATAATCTGATTTTCATGCAAAGTTTCTTTCCTTAAACAAAAGAGAGATTAACATAAATGAAAACAATTGAAATTGTGGAAGAAACATACTGTGAGATACATAATGGGATTTTAATCAAGTAAGATGGATTGAGCATTATAATTTAAAAATTTAAAATAATTTTTTTCCTTTTATTTTGATTCAGTAAAGTCATTTTACTTAAGGATATAGATAAACTCGATTCAAGGTTTTTTTAAATGATTTTTCAATTCTTTAATTTCTCTCTATCGGAAGGAATGTACATCTAACTGTTCAATAATTCTATCAGTATTACATTTATTTTATGTTTATTACTCTTTCATGAATTAAATTAAATATTAATATGACAACTTCGCCAAGTAATAATTTTTAGTTAAGGAATGTTTTATTTCTCATATTGAATCGCACTGCATTTTCTTCTTTATCGAAATAGGTCAATCCAAGCTATGCTTTAATGAGTCCTCCTTGACAATCAACCTATCACTTAGTTATTAATTTGTCTAGTAAATAGATTTTTAGTCGACATAACCATTCTTCTGAAACGTTTTATGCTTAGATTTTCTAGAAGAGTCTGGTTCATTCTTTATGTCCGTAAAGTATATTATTTTTGATTATTTCATCTAATTTTTTTGTTGGTAGATATAATTTTGAAAAGTGTTCATTTAATTATAGGGAGAAAAAAAGTTTTAAAAACTTAATTTTGCTGACTAATCACCTACCAAAAATGCATGAAATGTCTGAAAGAAAAATCTGAATTTAATCTCATTCAATATAAAGGACAATACACACTAGCTTGGAAGAAATACATTAGTTACTTCATCCTCTCCTACACGTAGAATGCAAACATTGAGAACCATACTAGTATTAATTCTATCCTGTTCACAACACTAACTACTTAATAACACTACACACTATCTACTTAACATCAGAATCACTTTTGTAGCGTCTGCAACGTAACCGCACTTAGAATAATTCAATATTTTAATAGCTCTGATTTGTTAACAGCCCCATTTCACATATACGGCGAGATAGAACAATATCATTTCTCGGAAGTCCTCTTTTTACTATATTATATTTTGTGCGGCGTACAGCAGCCGCACCACCAATTCTTAAAATATATAAATTATTTATAGGATTTGGTGTGGGTCCTGACGACTCCACACCAATTCGTTATTTTTATTTTTTTATAAATCCTTTTTGAATGTAAAGGATCACAAGGTAATATTCTGATATTTTTCTAAATTTTATAAGTTCTTCTATTTTTATAATTTGGCTTTGTCGACGCCCTATTAGAAGCGTCACACACAAACCTATATTTTTTATAAATCTTATATCTTTTTTAGGCGATGGGGTCCCTTCTATACGGACACGCTAACATAAATATATCAATATATTCTATTATAATATAATACCCTATCACAGTACACCTTTCATATATACTACATAGGTCCTGATAGATACTACAAACCCAGCCTACACCCAGCCTAGCACAATTAAGCTTACTACTTAACACCCAGTCCTTAACATATATTATATATTATATATAATATAAACCATTTAAGCTGACTATTATATCATCAATAGCCTTTTATAATTATAATAATAGCTATAGTATATATATATTACACACGTATACGTATATACGCTGATATGATTCAATCTACCTATGATACCATCCTTATTAACAACACTACTGAGCCTTATAACTGATCACTCATTATCACTCTATATAGACTTATCTACAATCGCTCAGTATAATACTAGTATCACTTATGCTGCATAATAATCACTATATATATCATAATACTATATTAAGCTATACTATTAAATCTATATATATATATTATATATATTACCCGTACTACAGCATTAGTACCTCAACATATATATATACTAATTGAGACTACATTAAACAATCACACTACTGTATATAACACCTAATACATTGACAATACTCTTTTTATTTTTGACTTTTTTTCTACTTTCGGGGTAAAACTTTTTACACAGGCCTCGGGTTACGCGGTACCTAGCTCCCACCAGCTCCTTTCACCTACACCTTATAACACCTATAGTGACTCCACCTACGTTCACGTAGCGTACACCCATTAATTACATTATTTTTTATTCTATTCTATTTATTTTTAACTTTTATAATTTTAATATTTCATCTTCATAGATTCTGCACACTCGAATTATCCACCTAGGAATCATTTAAATAACATCCCCTTTCATGCTCCATTATGTATGGTGCTCTCATATTCTATGCATAATTTATCTGTTTCGTTCTCCATCTTCCTTGTCCAATTCGTACGCCATCAGGGGGACATCCTTCTATAATCTTTGTTTCTATCTTTTCAGAATAATGACCTCAATTTTATAATGTAATTTTTCTTATTGTCAATTTCATTCAACTACTACATAATGATGACCTCTAAGATTTATTGATGCTTTTGTTCAAAGGATCATTCGCTTATTTGAATTCGAGTTTGAGGTCAACACATTGAAAATATCACACTGCCATTTAGGGGATTTTTTCATGGGTGTTTAGAGTGTAGGAGTCTTAGGAGGAGATAAATCTTTATGAAAGTCTGATGTTTCCTTCAGGGTAAGGAATGTTTAGTATTTTTATTCTATCTATATTTCATAGATTAATACTTTGTCTTATCACTGATTAGTTCTCATCAATTCGTTGAGATGCATCCAGGTCGATTTGGATATAATTATGCACACTAGAAGTGACAAAGTGGGATCTTGTAGATCTAGAACACACTGAATATTAGAGTGATCCGGTAATACTGTTAATCAAATGTCCCTTCATTATAGGTCATAATAAGATTAAGTGAGCACTCTTATACTTGTCTGAGAAGATTGTGTTCCCCACTTATTCTCACATGTAATTAGCGGCAACCGGGGAGTAAATGTGGCGGACTTACTCTAATTGAGATGCCTTGGATATGACAGAGAATGAGTGGCTCTTCAACAGGCACAATTTGTTTCTTTTTTAAAATTAATTTTCATATTTTCACTGCATATGATTTCGTAGACATTTTGCTCTCACTGAGGATCCGGCGTTAGATAGCTCCTTAAATGGAGCGGTTTTTCAAAACCATCTTTGTGAAGTCCTAGGAAACGCTAATTTGGGTGCAATCAAAGAGGTTTGGAGGATTTTATTGTCTTCAACAAATCTTTCATGAAATATGATAATCACTTTCAGATGGGGTAATTATGTTGGGATTATCATATTTCCGTCTTTGTCAAATCGACATAGTGAGTCAATACGACTACTTGGGTGTAATATCTTTTGATTGCTACTTTCACAAAATTATCTGTGGTAAATTTTTGTAGTAAACTATAGGAGTTGTTAGGTTCTCGGGAAGGAATTAGGCTCGCAATTTGACAGGCCTTTATTTTCCGATATCGACACATATATCCCTTACCTCAACTTAAATAATGTAGATCGACAGAATTTAAATTCAGTTTTTCTACTGCGAGGTCATTGGGGGTACTCCCAGCGTTATATTCACTGGTGGAGTTCCACTCCTATGTATTAAATGGATTCTTATAATCACCAAAGTTATTAAATAACTCATTTATTTTATCTGCGAGCAATATCAAGGAAAGGTGAGGGATATAGTATTGGAATATTTAATATTTCAATAACTATGACTACTGTATACCGAGAAATAACGAATAAATCAGACAATTTACCTAGCAATACTTTCATTCGAATTATTTGTGAGTATTTGGATTACGTATGAATAGACAATTATTCAGTAAATTGTGAAGTATATATAATTCTAAAAAATTCATTTATCGAGTTGATAACTACTCCGAATCGTAATATCGTAAATAATATCATTATATAAGTTTTATAAAATTCTTAAACCAACACTATCTCCATATGATTTCCTGAACCTTATTTAATTGCACTTAACAAATTTACCAGATTTCCACATTCCTTTTTATTAGATTTTTGTGGAAAGAAGACTCATATAAAATCCTTCAAAGTTTGGAATTTTAAGTGGAAATGTAAACAGCACTATCACTAAGATTCATCATAGCGATACTCGCGCTTTCATTCGGAATATTCCAACTTTTGTATGGTTAAAAAAAATAAAACACACCCATCCCAGTTATTCTATGAGCACGACGTGGTAATAAATCAAGGTTTTAAAAAAGTACCTTTTACCATTCTGTATCACTTCTATCTATTTTGCGCATTAGAACACTATTGTCTATACAATTCTAATTGATTGTTTGTGCCGTTTTTTTATTCATTACACAGTTTTAGCAATGCACTTAGCACTTTACTCACACAGCAGCGCACTTACACTGCCTATATGACAATCTTACATCTAGCAAAGACACGAACGATTGAGCGACATCACAAGCTGCTAGTAAATGTTGGACAGCACGTTGTATACAAAAACCTCCATGTTTTATACTGACCAAGGTCTGTTCCATTATATGTGATAAATGCTTACAATCTGTAAATTTAACTGGTAATATCATTAAAAGCATTAGCTCTGCGATTAGAGACTAGAGAGAACAGATATTAAACGATTTTCTTCATCATCTATCATTCTATCCAGATTTAATTCCTAAATGATATAGACAGAACTACATCTTTTCTGATTACTGATCGAGTTTTTTGTGTAAAGCCATACATATTTCTTTTGACCTCTGATTGTGCTTCGTAAGATATAATCCAATTCCATATTCGTGTATTTGCAGCTCAAGCCGTCGATTTGTGAGTATGAACCTTATTTACAGTACTATTATAATAATCTGCTTACTATATATAACTTTGATCCTACAGCTTTGAAAGAGTTTCTTCCTCTTGTATTTGATTTATTTCACAATATATTTATCAATTATTGGGACTTCAAGGCCCTTTTAAGACAGGGGTTGAAAAATTATTTGAGAGTCATTCTTATGTATTACTAGGGGAGCTTTATGAGGGGGCAGGGCTAGTTGCCCCGGCACTAACTCCCTCTTCCTAATTTATACATCTAATTTGATACAATTTTTATTCAGTTATCTATAGACGGTTATGGACTTTTGTCTCAATGCGCCACACTCTCTTTACTATTAATTTACACCAGTTAACATGTTATTCTTAGTAAATTATCTTGGGTTAAAGGGTGGGAGGCCATAAACAAGTATGGGTAACCCTCCACCTTCATATTTTTGAACAAAAGTTTTCTTTTTTACTTCTCTTATTAATTTTTATTAATGTCATAAAAATGAGAACAAACCAAGTTTTTACCCTCATCTTCCACACCAGGGCATGTTACCGTCTAAGGGCGAAGCTCCGAGCATTGAGCCTCCATTTGACATAGGCACCGTTATAAGCAGTCTTCGAGGCTGTATAGTTATTTTATCTCACAATGAATAGATATAATAACCATTCATTATAGTTCACAAGAAAAATAAATTAAAAAAGCGGGTGGGACATCCGCGTTCTCAATCTCCTTATTTTCATGAGACTGCGGCTAGCGTCTCAGCCAGTCGAGTCTGGGCTAGTACGTCAATCCGGCATAAGCCTTTGAAGGCTGCTGAGGGAGAATTATTACTCTTGTCGGTGTTTAAAAAGCACTATTATAATTTAAAGTATGGGATAGTCATCTCCACTCAAAATTACTCACATTGTCTATCTTAATTCGGTGTTATGGGTATATATAACAAATCACTTTTTTAATTTTAAAATGCGAGTGAATTCCATAGTTATTATTTCCTCTTTATGTCACTAATCATGGGGCTGATCTAATGTGAGTCATTTTTCGGTTTCCAAGTAGACTTCATATGTATTGTTTCAATATCTTTAAATTAGCATTGTGTAATGTACAAATACCATGATATTTTTTACGCGTTAATAATATAACTTCAAGTAATTTCAAATACATCTAATCAATTAAGTACTTTTTATTTTTTTTAAATTATTCGCGATTTCATCCTTTGTATTATTTAACACATTTATTTATTAACATTATTTTTTACTTAAATTACTTTTTACTTAATATATCTTTTTTAATTTATAAATGTTTTAAAAATTGTTGTAAGAAGAAAAAATCTTTTTATATATATAATCTTTTATTTATTTTACTAACAATTTTTAAACTTTTTATTAACAACATATACTTTACATAACTTAAAGCAGTGTAAATCAGTAAATCATAGAGGTGTTACATAGCAACAAGGGGGTTAGTAATGTCTTTTGTTTTAAGCTGTTATTATTAACCTGCTTTTAAACGTCAGGTACTGAAAGTTACCTTCTGATGATAATTATCTAAAAGAAGCGTTTATAAACTGCACATATTTTTTTAAACATTACATACCTTAAAGCGCAGTAAATCAGTAAATCAATGAGAGGTGTTACCGTAACACCTAAAGGGAGTTCGTATTCTGGGTCTATATCTAAGTCTTCAAAGATAAATATACAAACCCGGTTTTTAAATTGTTAAAGAATCATCGCAGGGCTATCCATCTGAACAAGTAATTGATCAGTAAATCGAGATAAAAATCTTCTACATTCTTACATAGCACCAAGGGAATTAGTATGCTTTTGTTTTACTGCTTTAAACTCATATGTCATTTACACCTTTCTGCTTTACTGCTTTTAAACTTTCTGTTTTAGATTTAACCACTGCTTTAACTCAATGATGTTTTAAAACTTGCTTTAACTCATATATTTATTTTTATTATTACGTTTTTTTAATTTTTGTTTTTAATACTTTTTATTTTTTATTCTTTTTTATTTTATTTTTATTCTTTTTATTTATTTTTTAAATTATTTTTATTATTGTTACTGTTTTAATTCTTTTTATTATTTTTATTTATTTTTATTATTTTACTTTTTATTTTTATTATTATTCTTATTTTTTTATTTGATTATATACTTAGTGCTATTTTACTTCATGTGCCTATTCTGTTTATTATCATTTAGGCAGGCACGACCACTACACCATCTAGACCCAACACACCGTACCAAATTTCACAACGCTTTTTCACACACAACACACACTACAAACACACATTCTTAACCATTTACAACTTTATATTCACACGATTTCACTATGGAACACTTATACACCCAATTTTTCACTATGAACACTTACATTTACGCCATAGAAGCATACATTTACAAAACTTATCACACATTCATATGACATCTTTTACTTTTACCCATAGATCATCTTACAATTTAACCTTTACACAAACACATACACACACACACACAAGACACACACACATCACACAGATTTTACTTACACTCACACATTGCAGATTTACTTACAGACACGCAGGATTTACTTACACTCAACAGATCATTGGTACGATTTACTTACAATCGACATTCTTTTTCAAAACAGATTACTTACACACGACAACACACATATTCGAACACACAGTTTTTAACTTATATCACACACAAGGATTTACTTACACGCACCGACCTCGAACTTACACATATCAAACTACGTATAATTTATTTTAAAACATATTTTTTTTGTTTTAATTAAACACGTACATTTATATTACTCATTCACATATAACTAAAAATATTATTTCAATAGTTTCTTAAAACTCTATAATAAATTAATCATTGAATCTTTTGAGCAAAGAAGTTTATTATTAACTTGTTAATACTTTTTGTTTTATCAAATTTTTATAAACTATCGAAAGTTTTAAAATAAACTTTTACTAAATAAATGACTTTTAACTTAAAACCTGAAATTTTAAATTAAAAACATATATATTTAGTATCCCTTAAAGTGAGCAATAAAATCAGTAAGGTCCATGCCCCTAACAACCCCCTCTACAATTTTACCCTGCTACAAACCAAGCTATGTCCGTTTTTGTTCTA
>JABUQX010101878.1:0-14753 GCA_015478945.1 Trachelipus rathkii
GATTTTTGTGGCTCGAAACATTAAATGGCTATCCTCCTTGAAATACAAGTCGTAGGAAAATGTTTTCTATGTTTTAAGAAAGGTTTTTGTGCATGTGGAAGAGGAACACTAGAGGTGTCTTCGGGATTTGTAATAGCTGTTATTATTTTGGAGTAACAGGTTCTTAGAAACTTTATTTTGTCAAAATTTATGTTGTGAAATTTGTAAATTTGGGAATTTTTTGTGTCAAATTGAACTATAAACTGGACTATTCATCCTGAACCAGATACAGTCGTAGGAAAGTTGATTTCTTATATATTTAGACAAGTTTTTCATCTCGAACGGTTGCCGACAGGAACACTTCCATACGGTCTGTCTTCGGCAATTTGTAATAGCGTATACCTTTGAAGTACAGTAAGCCGAAGTGAACAAGTAACAGGTTTCTTAATTTATTTTGTCAAAATGTTTGAAAATTTCGGAAATTTTGGATTTTGTGCGTCCCACTTCGACATATAAATGGGAAAATTCCTCGGAAATACAATCGTATAAAGTGATTTGATATTTTTAGAAAGCGTTTGTTGTGAGGAACACCTAGGGTTTCTTCGGATTGTTAATAGCTGTTATACTTTTGATAACAGGTTCTAATTTATTTTTAGTCAAAATGTTTGAAATTACTGTAAATTTTTGGATTTTTGAGGTTCGAACATATAAATGGCTATCCCTCCTGAAATACAAGTCGTTAGAAAAGTGTTGATATTCTTTTAGAAAGGTTTTTTTGAACCAGTGTGTAGGAACCACTAGGGTGGTCTTGGATTTGTAATAGTTGTTTATACTTCGGCAAAGTAACAGGTTCCTAATTTATTTTTCTCAAAAATGTTGAATTTTGTAAATTTTTGGATTTTCGTGGTTCGAACATTATAAATGGCATTTCCTCCTGAAATACAAGTTCGTAGAAAGTGATTTTGATATTTTTAGAAAGTTTTTGGCTGGGAAACACTAGGCGTTGTCTTCGGATTTGTAATAGTGTTATACTTTTGGAGTAACAGGTTCCTAATTTATTTTTTGTCAAAATGTTGAAGTTTGTAAATTTTTGGATTGTGGTTCGAACTTATAAATGGCTATTCCTCCTAAGAAGTACAAGTCGTAGAAAAGTGATGATTTTTTTGATATTTTTAGAAAGGTTTTTGAGTGAGGAATAACACTAGGGTTCTTCGGATTTGTAATAGCTGTTAATACTTTTGGACTCGTTCTTAATTTTATTTTTTGTGCAACATGTGTCAAAATTTGGAATACATTTTTTGGAGATTTATTGTGGTCAACATATAAATGGCTATTCATCCTGAAATACAAGTACGATTCAGGATTTTAATATTTTAAAAAGGTTTGTTTGCTTCGTGTGTGAGGAACACTAGCGTGTCTTCGGATTTGTAATAGCTGTGATACTTTTGGAGTAACAGGTTTATAATTTATTTTTGTCAAAATGGTTGAAAATTTGTAAATTTTTGATTTTTTAGTGGTTTGAAATATAAATGGCATTTCCTCCTGAAATACAAGTGTAAAAAGTGATTTTGATATTTTTAGAAAGGTTTTTAGTGTGAGGAACACTAGGGTGTCTTCGAATTTGTAATAGCTGTTATAGCTTGTGAAGTAAACAGGTTCTTAATTTTATTTTGTCAAAATTTCTTGAAATTTGGAAATTTTTGGATTTTGTGGTTCGAACCTATTCATGAACTTTCCTCGTTAAATACAATTTTTAGTTATATTATTTTGATATTTTTAGAAACGGTTTTTGTGTGAGGAACACTTGGGTGGTCTTCGGATTTGTAATAGCTGGTTATACTTTTGGAGTAACAGCAGTTCTTAATTTATTTTTGTCAAAATGTTGGAAATTTGTAAATTTTTGGCCAAGTTTTCTTATTGGCTTCAAACATATAAATGGTTATTCCTCCTGAAATACAAGTCGTAGAAAAGTGTATTTTAGATTTTTAGAAAGGTTTTGTGTGAGGAAACACTAGGTGGTCTTTGGATTTCGTAAAGTTGTTATACTTTTGGCGAATTAACAGGTTCTTAATTTATTTTTGTCAAATGTTAAATTTGGTAAATTTTGGATTTTTGTGCGTTCGAACATATAAATGCTATTCCTCCTGAAATACAAGTCGTAGAAAATTGATTTTGATATTTTTAGAAAGGTTTTTGTGGAGGACACTAGCGGTGTCTTCGGATTTGTACTAGCTGTTATACTTTTGGCGAAACTAACAGGTTCTTAATTTCTCCCTTGACAGAATTTGGAAAGCTATACATGAGAAACTTCGTCTTTTCGACACCAGTGATAGATCAGCATATTCCTCTTGAAAGATGGAAAGCCCAGACAGTCTTAGCATGGCTAGAAATGACCCTTGGAATGCCCAAGTACGGTACAATGTGTAGGGATAAATAATAGCTCTTCACTTTAGGAGAAAACTTCGCTTCTTAATTGCTAGACTCTTTTTGTCAAATGTTGAGACTTTGTAAGTTTTTGGATTTTTCGCGGTTCGCAACATATAAATGGCATTTCCTCCTGAAATACAAGTCTAAAAAAATGATTTTGATATTTTTAGAAAGTATTTTGTGTTGTGAGGAACACTACGGTGTCTTCCGGGATTTGCTAATTTAGCTGTTAGTACTTTTGGGAGTAACAGGCTTCTTAACTATTTTTCGCCAAAATGGCTGGAATTTGTAATTTTGGCATTTTTCATGGTTCGAACATCATAAAGCTTTTTCCTCCTGAAATACAAGTCGTCAGGAAAGTGATTTTGATATTTTTAGAAAGGTTTTGTTGGGAACACTACCGTGTCTTGGATTATGTAATATTGTTATACTTTTGGCCAGTAAGTAACCACAGGTACCTTAATTTCCATTTTTGTCAAAATGTTGAATTTTAATTTTTTGATTTTTGTTGTTCGAAACATATTAAATGGCTATTCCTGCCTGAAATACAAGTCGTAGAAAAGTCATTTTGATATTTTTAGAAAGGTTTTGTGTGAGAACACTAGCGGTGTCTTCGGTTTGTACATAGCTGTTATACTTTTGGTAATAACACTTTCCTAATTTATTTTTGTCAAAATATGTTGAAATTTGTAAAATTTTGGATTTTTGTGGTTCGCACATATATAACTGGCTATTCCTCCTGAAATACAAGTCGTAGAAAAGTGACTTTGATATTTTTAGAAAGGTTTTTGTGTGAGGAACCACTAGGGTGTCTTCGGATTTTAATAGCTGTTATACTTTTTGAGCAACAGGCTCTTAATTTATTTTTGTCAAAAAGTTGAAATTTGGAAATTTTTGGGGATTTTTGTGGTTCGAACATATAAATGGAAATTCCTCTGTGAAATACAAGTCGTAGAAAAGTGTTTTATATTTTAGAAAGGTTTTTGTGTGTGAGGAACACTACGGTGTCTTCGGTATTTTGTAATAGCCTGTTTATACTTTTGGTCTAAAGATTTCCTGCTGAGTACAAAACAGGGATTATTTATATAATTATATTTGTGTACGAGACATGGTGGATCTAAAACTTTTGGCTCGAACTTCTTTGGCATTCTAGCATCTTTTCTTATCTGTCGAAATACTACTATACAATGTGCTAATTCCTTCCTGAAAATTACTCAATATCTTAGAAATAGTGAGACTAGGATATTTTGAAATGTATTGTTTCGAGAGAGGATGTGGCTATATATTGTGTGAATGACCAACGCACTCTAGAAAGATGTTCGTTTCTGTGCTGGATTTGTATATGTTAAGTGTTGTCACCTTTAAGGAAAGATCACAGGTTCACTCTTGAGAGTTTATTTGTTGTCAACCAATTTGTCCTCTTGAAACTTTTGTATACAATTTTTGGGAAAAGAATTATTTTTGCTGGAGGTTCGAACATATGAATAGTTGAGCTTTGAACATTCTCTTCAGAATATTATCAAGCATACATAGAAACCAGTATATTTGATATTTTTAGAAAAAGCGATTTTGTGGGCAGGTGAACTCCCTCTTTTGGATGTGCTATCGGAATATATGTTACATGAGCAATCGGTTATCTCTGATTCTTGGAAAGATAACAGGTCTTAATTTATGTTTTTGTTCAATAATTCATTGATAGTTGAGCTGGTAAAGTATTTCGTATACTCCCGGATGAGATCAAAGATTTGGGAGTTTTTGTGGATCAGGTTCTAAACAAATTGATAGTTTCATTTTAAACTAGTCCTCAAATTCGACCTCTTTAGATTAATATAAGGTCGGCTAACTAAAGAATAAAACTGTTACATTCTATGTAGTTTGGTAGATTTTAGATTAGCGGTATTTTTTACTAGTCGATAGGATCAATAATATTGTACTCATTTTGTCGGAGGTTTGGTTTTAGCTGTTGAGAGCATGAATGACTCACATCTCATAATAATTGGTTTTTCCGCTATGCTGTTTCTAAAACAATCCACCTCTAAGCACAGACATTGTACTCCTTGTCATTACGCATAAGAAATTACTTTGTCATGTAACATTCTCGCATCGATACCTTCAATCCTTGTATATTGTTGGCTAAGATTATCCATATTTCCTGTTACTTTTGGCCTAAGCTGAGCTGGTTCTGACTAAAGCCTAATGCATAATTTAATCTTTTCATTATTTTTGGAACAGAGAAACATGATGTAAGTTAGGACTCAAGGGAGATAACTGTAATACGTGAGGTCTCTGTTTCAACTCTCTCTCATTAGAGTTTGAATTATGTGATTCTTCCATATAATTTGGATAATTGTGAAGCACTTGTCAGTTGATTTGATACTTCCATAAAATTGGGATAAACAGGAGCTGGAGCCATCTATAGCTGTGGATATATAAGAATCATTTTGGGAAGCTGGAGCCATCTATAGCTGTGGATATATAAGAATCATTTTGGAGATTAAACTCATCTTTTGTTGGTGGATGAAGTGCGTCACCTCAGAAACGACCTCCTTAAAAGCTCTGGGAGAAGTTGCATCCGAGCCGCTTGCCCTTCTAACCTTCATGGATTTCATTATAACAGATACTGTAAATTGAAGTGCAATTTATTACTTATATTTTTGGTTCCTCTATTTCTAACTTTTCTTTAATACTTTTTTCAACTATCACCCCGTTCACTGCAGAGACCTAATCGAGGATAGTAATAATAATATCTCGATATTAGCACATTCAATCACTAACAAAGATATAAATCCCTGCTAACCCCACATAATGCAGATTTCGCACGTGAGCACAGACGCAAACTTTAAAGTGAGGGATATTAAATTTGGCAGGAAACAAAGATGGAAGAGATTTCTACAGAAAGAGGTAATTGGAAAGAAGAAAGCACCACAGGGAAGAAGCCTAGAATTCCAAATATCCACACAAAATTCATGTGCAGACACTACATCCTTTGTGCAACGAGGGCATCGTAAAATTGGTGTCATGCAAGCGGTCATTTCTCTAACACATGCCGCTGCAGCACCTATAAAATAAAAAAGCACCAACGTCAAGTCGCATAGATAGAGGATCAAGTCAATTTGGAAAAGAAAAATTTCAAAGCTTTTGACCTTTGACTCAAGATACTATTCAAAAGATGGGTGAAACATGAACTCAACCACGTCCATCCTCAAGATATGAGAGCATTACTCCACACAATGAAGGATGAGACTCTTTCTAAGACATTTTTTTCGTTTATGTTATGGCTAAGGAAATTTGTTTTGTTAACAGAAAAGTAAAGACAACCATCAAAAGAGGTAAAAAAGTTCAAAGATGTCTTTGAGATGGAGATTTACAGAAGTTGAGTTTTTAAAGAGTTGAATTTCATAGGGTTGAGACAACCCCGCCAGGAAATTCTTTCCAGATCAGCGAGAATGGAATCAAAAAACTCTAGATGCCAAAGATGAGCAGATTTGAAATGAAAAAGAATAGTGTAGAATTAATGGAAAGGGTTAGATGGGCAATTGGGAATATCGTTAATGAAAAAAAAATAAAGCAGATGACAATTATGTGGGACACCACCATTGACAGGAAAAGAAGTCCCCATCAACGACAGTAGATACGGAAAGATTTGAAATAATGCTAGACAAAAGTATGCAAAGAGGAGGGGGAAAATGAAAATGAAGGGGAAGCTTGGAGAGCAGCGATATATGAGATAAATATGTATAGTGTGTCTACAAGAAAAAAAACCCACTTTTTAATTTTCATTAATATCTCGTAAACTAACAAAAAATTTCAAACTCTGAAATATGGCTTTATTGGGGGTTGGTGCAAGGTATATAACCTGTATAGGATATTTGGATTGGTGGAGTAATTTTTAAATTATTTAAAAAAAATGAGAAATTTGGATACAACCCATTTCCACCCAATAACAACCCACAGGTACATAATAACAACCCAACCTTGTTACTCCATTATGGAGAGAAAATAACATCACCTAATGTATACAAATTATGTACAAGGATGTTTTAAAGAGTTTAAAAAAAAAAATAATAAAAAAAAATGGTAAAATTTTAAATACGACCGACCCCCCTGAAAAAAATTTTTGAGTGAAAAAAATTTTCAAAGTTAAAAAATATTAAGTTAGGTTAAGTTTTTTAAAAAAATTCTTTAGCAGCAAGCTTCTAGCATTTTGGCATAATTCCAAAAGCTTGCCGCTAAAGAATTTTCTTAAAAAATTAAACCTACTTAATTGGCTAACTGTTGAAAATTTTTTTCACTCAAAAAAATTTTTCAGGGGGTCGTATTAAAAATTTTACCAATTTTTTTTTTTTTTTTTTTTTTAAACTCTTTAAAACATCCTTGTACATAATTTGTATACATTAGGTGATGTTATTTTCTCTCCATAATGGAGTAACAAGGTTGGGTTGTTATTATGTACCTGTGGGTTGTTATTGGGTGGAAATGAATTTCTCATTTTTTTTAAATAATTTAAAAATTACTCCACCAATCCAAATTTGGTCTGGAACATCAAAAACAACCCCAAAACATGAAAATAGTTATTTTTCTGCACAATGGGACTCATTTTTTTAGTATTTGAAGGTGGGTTGAATTTATGTACCCATGGGTTGTTTGTGTGTGTTCACTTTGGTTGGTACCTGTGTGTTGGTGGTTGCATGAAACTTCACCAAATTACTTCTGTAAACTGAGAAAGGATCGGTTTCATAGGAATTCATTTAATATTTACATATTTTTCACTTGTCTTCATGTGATGTAAGCAGAAAGCAAACCAAAAAAGTGGCAAAATGTGCATCAAATTTTCGAAAATTTTTGGAAAATTTTAAAAATTTCCCAAAAATCAGTAAATCAATATATATTGATGATAATGCATATATACACTTAAAAAACATGTATATACATGGTGAAACACTTACTTGGCGTCAAACTCTCACATACGGTGAAATACAGGATGGGTTGTTTTGGTGTGGAAAATTTGGTGGGGTTTTATTTCTAGGACACACTATATATATATATATATATATATATATATATATACTTCGGTTTATAAAAAATTTTAAAGATCATTTTTTTACAATATGCTTTTTGTAATATGCATATATGTATTGACTATATTTTTTTTATTTCTCACATTTTCTTATAGTATAGTATAGTATTATATAGAACAGTATAGCTATATATTTTTCGTAACTTGTGTGATAAGATGGCCTTCCAGTCAGTTCGACTATAACAAAAGCCTATGAGAGCTTTAACAACCTTAAAAGGCTGTAACTTTTTTTCCTAAAGCTGTCCGTCATTTTAATTTTTTTTTATTCATTATTTTTTTTTTAGTCTATCCTGTAATTTTTATATAAATCAATATTGAAAACATTTTACCCTACTTTTACCCATTTCTTAATTTATATATTTTTGTAACATTATTAAATTCATATTTTACTTTATTTTATTTTTCAAATTTTTTTACTATATAGCTAGCTATATAAGTAAAATATACTTTTACAAAAAATTTTAATGATTACTTTTAACACTATAGCTTCGTAATATATATATATCTATTGGTTATATCATTCCAACTCCTTGTGATTTAAAAAATAGCCTATGCCATAAAGTGTGATAGAATAGAGTTACGGTCAGTTGGAGTATAAGAAAAGCCTATGGGATTATTCCAAACTTTGAGTAACTGGTAATTAATCATTTACATTAATGGCCCCAACGTAGATTTTTATAAAAATCACAGCAGACTCAAAAAAAAAAAATAATAATGAAGAAATAAAAAAAAAAAAACAAAGCTGAAAGTCTTTAGGAAAAAAAATTTCAGCCTCTCAAAGTTTAAGAAAATTCCAGACTTTTCTTATAAACTTTTTCTTATATGACCGGAATTTCTTCACCCCTGATTTTTATAAAAATCACAGGATATATATACTCTAAAAAAATAATAATAAAGAATAAAAAAAAAAATGTGGCGCTCTTTTGGAAAAAAAGTTAGCCTCTCAAAGTTGTTAAAACTCCCATAAACTTTTCATTTTTTATCCATTCAGGTTAGGTCTCATTTCGGGCCTAGTTCAGGTTATGATATATTTTGTTAGGTATACATAGAGAAAATCTATGTATACTTAAATCTTATCATAACCTGAACTAGGATGGCCCTAAAATGAGCACAAGGCCCACCAATTTTTTTTATAAGAAAGCCTATGGAAAAATTTATAACTTTGAGAGGCTGTAACTTTTTTTCTTAAAGATTTAAATCATTTTGGTTTTTTTATACTTCATTTTTATTTTTTTACAGTATATATATCTTATGATTTTTAATTTTTTTTTTTAAATCCTATGAGTTTTAATAACTTTGAAAAAGCTGTAACTTTTTTTCTTAAAGAGACTACCCTGTTTGTTTTTTTTATTCTTCATTATTATTTTTTTAGAGTATATCCTGTTATTTTTATAAAAATCCGGAGTGAAGCCTCTCTGCCTACTATTACCTTTCTTTTTAATGTAATTTACAAAATAAGCCCAAGGGAAGGCTGCAAAAGAAATAGTAGCATAGCCATGGTTGCCAGAACTCTATCTAGGTTTACAGCAATATAAATCTATCTCAGTTAGGTCTAGGTTTATGGTATCATCAATCCATCCAGGTTAGGTCTCATTTTAAGACCCTACTAGTTCAGGTTATGATATGTTTTGTTAAGTATATACAAAGTAAATCTGTGTATACTTAAAAACAATTACCAAGTAACTTTTTTTCCTAAAGATGTTTTTTTTTATTCTTCATTATTTTTTCAGAGTGCTGTGTTTTTTTATAAAAATCAGGGTTGATGACCTTCTGCCTTACTTTTACCATTCCTTCTGATCATTCCATTAAATCAGATTTAAATTTAAGGTGTGCATTAAAAATGAAAAAAAAGGAATCTAAAAAGCAAGTTTTGTAACGTCCCACATTTATATATACCATGTTTATTTGAGAATACATTTGATGCATTGACCGTTTATAAAGTGTCCTCTCTAGACTAAATTTTTCCTTATAGATTTATTTGCCTAGCCACTAAACCACAACTTTCATTAGAGCATATGGACATAGTAAATTTCATGGCAACAACCAACTGCCTACTTTAAACCAGCCTATAAATCTATATATAAACTGTTCACCATTTCATAATTTATCTCTTATGTAAGGTAAATTTTGGTATACCTTAGCAGCCAAAAAAAAAAAAAAAAAAAAAAAAAAAAAAAAAAAAAAACGAATATCTACATTCATGTATTATGACTTTTGAGTTTTGACAAGTGGAGGTAGGAATAGGCAGGGTTGCCAGATGGTTTGGAGTACTTTTAGCCACAGATTGGTTAAAAATTAGCCATAATTAGCTAAATATTATATTATATATATATATATATATATATATATATATATATATATATTATATATATATATATATATATATATATATATATATATATATATATATATATATATATATATATATATATATATATAAAAACATAATATATATATATAATATATATATATACTATATATCATAATAGTATATATATATATATAATATACAGAGGTGGGCAGTAACGCGTTACATGGTAAGGCGTTACGTAACGGGCGTTACAATTGTAACGTGTAACGGTAACGCTTCAAACGATTTTAAAATGTAACGATGTAACGGTAACGCTACCCTTTTTAAAAATTGTAACGGTGTTTTTCCGTTACTCGTTACATCCTACACACGGAACTCCTATGTTGACATTTTTTTTTATTTTTATGGAAACGAATTTTAGAATTTCTCCAGAATTTTTAAATTCATTATATATATATATATATATATATATATATATTAGATATCTATATATATATATATATTATACTATATTATATATATTATATTATATATATATATATATAATATATATATATATATATACAATATATAATAATATATAGTTTTCTATATTGTATGATATTAGATTGTATTGTGTACAAGAACTTGTGTGTGTTTGTTTGTGCTAACTGGCCTGATTAAATGAGCTGGTCGAATGTGGATGTAGAGGTGGCGTGGCAGGCGGGGGTTCTAATGACTTGCCACACGTGGTGGCCTTCGTGCCTAAATCATGACTGCTGTAGAATAGTCACCTCCTGCTTAACTCTCAACTAACATTTTATTACTCGTTTGAAGACCCACTGCCAGGGATTCATTTTTAGATTAAACAAATATTTCTAACTATAACTTTTTCCTATAATTTCCGATCTAAATTGTGGAGTCTGTGCTTAATATAACATAAACAGCTCCTGTACACGTCTCGAAAATCTGTAATAATCTCCTAACCTTCCGATGTTCTGTGTGCGCTAAGAAGATCTTCTCCCTCCACTATAATATCCTTGTGTTTCTGTACTGCTCCCTAGTGGAACAGATATCATATTTTCTCTTTTGACTATCTTAACTACTTCTCATGAAGACTGTTACCTCTTCCCATCCAAAGTGCTGCGGTTCCTATATTTAGTGTGGATTTCAACGTACGCACACACTGATGGTTGGGCTCCTCCACACTGATGGGTGGGTAGGAGGCCAAGAACATTCCAGCATTCCCCAACCATCTGAACCAGTTAACTTAAGGAACTACACATATTCCCCAGGATGTCCTAACAATTCTTGAACATATGCTTGACTTATGTTTCACCCACTATCCTTCTCGTTATAATACAAAAACCATTTTCTTCTCCTCTCTATTGGTATCTGACCACAATCCTGTAGCTACTTATTATAAAACTTTTTTCTCTCCACAGCTCCACCATGCCCTAAACGTAAATTCTGGCACTTTAATCGGGCTAAATGGGGGGGGAATTGCGTTGTTTTTTTTGGCTAACTATTCTTGGAATGTAATCCCTGCTTTTGACCTCGTGGGATCTTCGGGGTCGGCCGATATATATATTATATATATAAATTTTTTTTATTTTTTCTTTTCTGTATCTTTTATTTCATTATTTATTAAACTTAAAATATTATAATTTTCCTACCCTAAAAAAAAAATTATCTAGGGTTAGGTCTATGTTTGGGTTGGGCAATCACAATCCATTCTAGGTAGGTTTCTGTTTTGTTTGCAAACCACGATCCATCTGGTTAGTTTCGGTTTTCGTGCAACCACATCTCACCTAGGTTAGGTCAATACTTTACGGCTTGTTAAGTTACGATTAGGTAGGGTTGGTTAGGTAACAGTTTCTATATATATATATATCTATATATATATAATATATATATTATATTATTATATATATATAATATATATATATAAAAGAGAGAGAGAGAGAGAGAGAGAGAGAAGGAGAGAGAGAGAGAGAGAGAGAGGAGAGAAGAGAGAGAGAAGAGAGAGTAGAGAGAGAGAGAGAGAGAAGAAGAGAGAGAGAGAGAAGGAGAGAGAGCGAGAGAGAGATGAGAAGAGGAGAGAGAGAGAGAGAAGAGAGAGAGAGAGAGAGAAAGAGAGAGAGAGAGAGAGAGAGAGAGAGAGAGAGGTGAAATAGTGAAGAGAATGAAATGAAGGAGAAAAGAGATTAAAAGAGAAGAGAGAGAGAGAGAGAGAGAGAGAGAGAGAGAGAGAGAGAAGAGAGAGAGAAGAGAGAGAAACATATATATATAATATATCTATATTATATATATATATATATATATATATTATAATTATATATATTTAGCTGATTGTATTATAATATATACGACTGTTTATTTTGATGAGATATATATTATATATATATATATATATATTTATATATATATATAGCGTCGGGCGGTGACAGGAACAGCCTTTTAGGAGGGGTGATTCGGTCAACTCTAAATAAAAATAGAAAAATAATAAAAAAATAAAAATAATTTTTCGCATGCATTTAATAGCACGCGCTTAGACTACAAAGTTTATTTAGATCAATTTAATTTAGAAAGTTTTTATATTTTTAAAAAATCGTTAGAAATTAGGGTACAAATTGTCTTCAATAGAATTTCACATTTTTGAAAAAATGTGAGTTTTTCTTAACTTGGTATAAAATGAAAAATTGTGGATCGTTTTTAATTATTTTTTCAGTGATTACACTCGAGTAAATGTTAGCTTTAAACTGGCAAAGTAAATTTTTGATCCAAGCATATTGAGTGGCAAAAAAAAATGGGGCTAACTTGTCCAATTCACCCCGCGTACAAAATTTGATGGGGGGTGGAACTCAGCCACCATTGTTTTTCGTCATTTACGTATTATTATGCATTTTTATTACGTAATATTATTTTAATTGTATAAAAAGTTACTTATATTAAGGGAAATTTTTAAAAAAAATGAAATTTTAATAAAAAAACGAAATTAAAAATGTTTCAAAAAAAAAAAAGCGGAGCGGGGTGAATCGGACCACCTTATTTATATTCGGATTTTATTTTATCATTATTTGACATTTTATTACTTATTACGAATTTTAATATGAATAAATTAATATTATATTTACAGTAACAATTAAAATTATAAAATTGGAATTTATATTTAAAAGAGACGAATTTAAAACAGATGTCCGAGTCACCCTCAATGGTGGTCGGTCCGCTCAACCCTCCACGGTCTGCTGACTCAGCGTTTTCAAACTTTATAAAAACTTTTTATTATTAGAATTACTTTTATTATTTTTTTGTGTCTTAATGACCGACTAGTAGGGCTGCGATTTAGTCAAAAAAAAGACATTCAAAAAAGTGCATTAGGGGAGAGTCGGGAGACCAAGTTATACCTAAAGTGTCCAAGTCACCCGCCCGAGCTATATATATATATATATATATATTATATATACTTATATATATATAATATATATATATATATATATATAGTATATATATATATATAAGTATTATTATATTATATATAAAGTCACGTATTCATTCGTACATTTGGTCTAACCAAGCTGGACAGGCTAGTACCATCGGTTACCCACAGCCATGCTACTTAACAAAGCCAATCGGCTTGGGTAGACACATGTACAAACAAACACTGATTCAAATCCAAATTTTTCCCATATATCATTTATGAAAATAATTAATTAAGTTTTATATATAGGATTTTAACTACACATTCAAACCTATAAACATTAGTCTAATTAATCTAACTTAAATTTTTTTTTTTCAGTATACTAAAAAAGAAAAAAAGTGTTTAATGCTTTCATAATATATACCTCTGAATATATAAATATATATATATTTATATATATATATAATATATATATATATATAGTATATATTTAATATATATATACTATTATATATATAATATATATAATATATATATATCATATTATATATATATATAATTGGGTAAACTGTTGACAGCGCCACAGATTTTGAGACCGAAAATTTTCTAAGTTTAAAAAAATTTCTAAAGTTCAGAAAAGTTAAGTTTTTTTAAGAAAATCCTTTAGTGGCAAGCTTCTGACATAATTCTAGAAGCTTGCCACTAACCAATTTTTCTTAAAAAACCTAACAACTTAACTTCTGAACTTAGCAATTTTTTTGAACTTAGAAAAGTTTTTCAGAAAATGTGTGGGGTCGTCTTTTTACAGTATTACCTATATATATATATAATATATATATATATATATAATATATATATATTATATAGTTATATATATATATATATATATATATATATATATATATAAATATATTTATTCTACGAGACAACCATGTTTTCATTGTTCTTTCTCATTATTTACTTTTTGAATATGTCTACTGATTTTCTAAAAAAATCAGGGGTGACACCCTCTGCACTACCATTTTAATATATACTATATATATATATAAATATATATATAATATAATATATATTATATATATATAAATATATTATATATATATATTATATATAATATATATATATATTAATATATGGTGAAATAGCAGTATTAAATCCCCTTTCGTGCGTTTGTCGGTATACACAAAGAAAGTCGCTTTGTAGGTCCTACATGGTCAATATCATAGGCCTTTGTGTTGCCAATATATAAATATGAGTTGCCGATTTATATATATGGATTATATATATATATATATAATATATATATATATTATAATATAATATATATATAATATATATAATTATATATAATATATATTATATAATACAAATAAAGCATATATTATATATAAATATATATATATATATATATTAATATATATATATATATATATATTAATAAATCTAATTATACGTTGGCAGATGTAAAAGATTTCTGTAGTTTAAATGACTTTATGTTATTTAATTTTCAGTTTCTTTACGAGTTCATAGGTGATTGACGTAGTTTTAAGAGTTATTCT
>JABUQX010101879.1:20000-29506 GCA_015478945.1 Trachelipus rathkii
TGGCTCAGGCCTGAGTGTGAACCGGGGAGGCCTGCGGAGGTTAGATGTCCTAAGCATGCTCACTCCTTCTGGAAGCTTAAGATTTGCTTTCAAGAAAAGTGGCGGTTTTTTTTTAGTTCATCGTGGTCTGGTGTCACACCTTGCACGTACATCTGCTCGAATCCAGGACGAAGTCCCAGCAGGTGAAATACTTTAGGGGTGTTTTTATCATGAAATTATATTGCGTTTATTGATTTAATTTCTGTACATCCTGGCCCCTTTTCCTGACATGTATTTCACCTTGTGCGGTACCCTGTTTGGCCCCAGGTCCGGTGTGAATGTGGAGGCCTGCCGGAGGTTAGCTTGTCCTAAAGACATGCCTGCATCTCCTCTTGGAAGCCTTAGATTGCTTTCAGAGGAAAAGTGGCGGGTTTCTTTTTAGTTCATCGTGGTCTGGTGGTCAAACACTTGAGCGTATATCTGCTATGGTCCAGAGGATCTAATCCAGCAGTGAAAATACTTTAAGGGTGTTTTATCAATATATATATAATATATATATATAGATATATATATATAAATATATATATATATATAATCAATATATATATATATATATATATATTTATATTATATATATATATAATATATAATACCAGAGTGCAGGACGCTTAGACCTAATTCTTTTGCAAACCCACCAATCATATTCCCCAGCCCCACCAATTTGAAAAAAGGCTATAATATATTTAATGCTTGAATGTTAATAATTCTCAATTAATGCTTCAAAACAGAAGCTTCGGCCCTTTCAGGGAAGAGTTTGCTTCTCTTTTCGTCGTAAATGAGATCTGCACCACTGGAAGAGGCTCACTAGCAACACTTGTTGAAGGGCTTGCTAAGAAATTCCTTCCGACTTCTGCAAGATGTGGAACAACCTTTACAACTATCAAGCCACCAAACCAGTGATCTATCTGTGATTCCAAACTTTTTCGCTTTTGATACTCTTCGACACCTCTGAACAAGACTCTCATGCGCGTGCTGAGAAGCCAATAAGAACGTTTCCTGATGGATTCAGCCATTGATATGAGAAACATATGGTAATTGGTTGTTCTGTTTTCTGTGATCTTTTACTTTTCATTGGCTGGTGATATTTCTGTCTTTAGCAGCATTTTATCACATAGGCATCCTAAATTAAATTTAACCCTATTTAAATCACGTGGGTTCAGAATTTGGGTTTGCACTCTAGGATTTAGAAAAGTCTACTATATGCACATGCATCACGTTTTGAATTTATTGAGAAGTCTAAATTATCTATCTCCAGCATGAGTGTTTCTGTGCATCTTTGAAAATTGAAAGGTCCCTTCATTTTAATATATATATATTATATATATATATATTATATTATATATATATTATATATATATATTATATATATATTATATAATATATATATATATTATATAGTTATTATTAATGTTATTAATATATTATACTATATTATTTATATAACTATATTACGGATATATATATGAGTTATTATATGATATATAATCCCAACCCGTCTTACTACTACTATAGCTGTGGTAGTATTATATTAGTTAGTATAATATTCGATACTACCTCACCTATTAGAGTAATTATTACCTGACGTTCTGATATATATTATGCTCCTTATGAACGTGATTAAAAAGGGTTACACTAACAATGCCTATAAAGCCCTTATGAGGTAGGGTTATGTAAAGAAAAACGATATATATAGTATATATAATATATTATACATATAAATTATGAGGTATATGATAGTAAATAATATAACTTATATATATATATAATATTACTATTATTAGTATAGTCTAAGAGCTAGTTATATAATGTATATTAACGAGTTGTGTATATGATATTATATATATATATAATATATATATATATATAAGTATTATATACATACATACATATATATTATATTATATATATGAGAGTATAGAGAGAGTGTGAGATTATATATTATATAATATATATATATATATATATATATATATATAATATATAATATATATATATAATTATATTTTATATAAATGGTAGTGCACACACACGTTTCTCATAATTCATTGATGAATACTATCGCTATCCACAAAAAATTAATGCGATGCGGATATCCGCAACACCTCTAATATATAATATACTATATATAATATATATATATATATATATATATATATATATATTATATATATATATTTATATATACTATATATTATATATATATGATGATTAGGCGGGTGAAAACATCAAAATTTTTGCAGAGTTTGAACAACTTTATTTTTGGTGCTCACTCTCATCAAACTGAAATGTGTTAAAAGTAAGTTCTTCAAGATTTGTTTTTCCATACCCAGACACACTTTACTTGAATCTTTTTATTTAAAAACAAAATATATATATAGCCAGATATCGTTAGATAGCTTAAATATTCTTACATTCTTACATGCTAAACAACCTGCATAGTACAAAATCTCATAGAAAATCAGATTTTGTCTGTACTGAAGGTATTTCGATTCGAGAATGTTTTGTTTGTAGTATTGCACCATGTCGAAGAAGTATGACCAACGACCCTACTAGAAACTGCGGAAACATCTTTGACATTTCTTTCAACATCGACCGAATGACACGGATACTTTGGTAGAAGAATTTGTTGATTACTAACCAAAATATCATCACTAATATCATCAAGAAGAGGTGGGGGGGTGATAGGAGTACTCCCCAGTCTATCAGTTCCATGTAGGAAGTGGCGTTGAGATTGACGTTTAGCTGCCTTTTATCAAAGCAGCGAACTTGCACATTGGTGGAGGAAATTTTCTTTCCTGCTTGAAGAATTTGTTGACATGAAAATCTTCTTATTGTTTCCCGTTCATCTGCAACATCAGCTAGCAACAAGTTTTCTGGATGACAAAAATAGAGTTGTTTAGGAGCACTGGAGAAATGATGTTCTGCATCCTCAGGAGAAAGTTTTTGATACTCGTGATACATATAAAGTAAAAATTCTTTGCACCATCTTGACAGAAGGATGGGAGCGGAATATAAGAACCAATATACGGGGCATTAGAAGTTCAGTACGAAACCGTACCCAAACGCCCTCAGATCATCAGCATCGGATTCTTTGAAACGGTACAATCGAAGCAGTCTGTAGCTTTAGTTAGCCATCCTTGGCATGGCTTAGGGCACCGGCTGTGCAGTTTTAAATACCTACCGCATATTTATTATATCTGCATTTTGTACCCTTGCCTGAAGTTAATCAACAGATTTTTACGGTAAATCTAGCTGGTCAGAACTTAGATTTTTCGTAACTGTTTCAGGAACATCAACTAAAGAGCCTGGAATTGGTTGAAAATTAATGATGGGTTTGGTCTGAGGATCAAATGAGAGCAGTTTGGTTATAGGTCCTTCATGTGACGATGGGCCAATTGTCTTCCCATCAACAACACAATAACTTCCTGAGTGGCAGTTCATTAAAATGCAACATGCATATGAGCCATTGAAGTGGTCTTTTAAGATGTAACTCCGACAGTGTGATTATTCCATTCTTGTTACCCGTATTCACAGGAGTTCCATCGCAAATCCCTGCTCTTAAAGTCTCTGTAATCTTGTTCGTTCAATTAATACCCAGAATTTCATAAAATACGATCTCGAAGATCTTCCTAGTTAGGACTAAACGTGATCGATGTAAACATGCATCTGGATGACACTAGCACGTTATGTTCTTCTCTAACTTTTCAACGCACACCTCCAGTATCGACAAGTGTTTTACAAATTTTTGCATCGAAACAAATGCAGACATACCTCTTTGTTTGCAGCAAATGCTCCTTTGACTGTTTGTCTCTCCAGTTTTTTCTTTGCGTTGTAATTTACTTGGATCAACAACGTTTTTTGGTGACAGAGAAGTCCGAGGTCCTTGAGAGCAGCATTAACCATAAAACATGCATCCACTTTGCTCACCTTTGTCCTCTCTAATGCCTGGACACAAATCAGGAGGCTACTTTTCTATTTTGAGGGTCGAAATTCTTCTTTCTTCTGAAACGAGGAGAAAAGGCTTGTTCAAACAGACATCACTCTCACTTGCCGTGATAATGTCAACTGACTACACATTTTTGCGTATCTTTGTGTCTCATCTTACTTTCAAATGTCACCGTTTCCTTTTCCCTTCCTGAAGTTTCATGTTTCTCTCTGTTCTTTCCTTGTCCACCTTTCCTATTATCATGCGTCTTGAAGTGTTTTGATCAAGCCAAAATTGCCATTCCAATACAGGGATTTTTCTTTTCATTGGGACATTGACATTGATTACGTTCAACTATACCATTATGAACACACTTGCACGCGCTAATGTCGAAGAGACGAGAAACTGATTTTATTTTATCTTGATATGTAAGAGAAAATTGTTTATTTCTTGAATATTTCATCAAATCATTGACATTCACTATTAGTCTCTTCACTTTCACTATAACACTTTCAAATCCTATTGTTGGAATGCCTGCTTTATTGTATATGCCTTAAACTTCTGTTGCCACTAACTTTGCTAGATGAGTAACACTGGCATCTTTGTTAACTACTTGATGGAACTTGTAGGATCTAAAAACATCCTCTGCCAGTGGTAGCTGATTTTCGACAAGTGTGTTGTTGATAACGAATATTGCATGCTGTCTTATGCCTTGTTGCAAATGCATGATTAGCGTCTTGCAATAATAGTATAAACACTGACCACAGGACTTATCTTCAACGTCGATAGTCTGGATTCTGAAATGAGAACGAAATAGCTCTCAATTAGTATTAAAACCAATTTTGAAGAACAAAGCCATATAACTCATAACTTAAAAATAGTAAAAAAACGATGTCAAAACCCTTTAAAAACTAAAGTTGGGCCCCTAGACATTGAGTAAATGCAAAATGATTTTTTTTCCCACTACAGGGAAGCCAAGGAGCACCAATTTGACCATGTTTGGTTATCCCACCAAAATTCAATATATATTTAATATATAGATATATATAGTATATAATATATATATATATATATATATATATATATATATATATAATAGTATATTATATATATATATATAGATAATAATAGTATATATAATATATATCTATGTATGTATATATTGAAATCACTTTAATTAAAAAAAGATAAATAGCATATGAATGAAAACATTTACCAGATTTTTGAAAAAAAAAGTAGATAATTTGATTTGCTTCTATTTTTAATTTAACCCTCTAATTTTAATTTCTATTTTAACTTCTTTATTGTTTTGTTTTAACGTTTTATTTTTTAAATTTTTAATAAGTTGGTTATATATATATATATATATATATAATAATAATATATATATATATATAATAATATATTATATGATATACTATTATATATATATATAAGATATATATATATATATACGTATTTATTATTTATTTATTTATACAAAAAACCGGTATCCCGCATAGCTTGGCAGGGTGGTGTTGGTGGCTGATGGTTTTCAAATTTATCATCACCATTCACGAAAAAGATACATATAATAGAAGGGGGTTTTCAGCCGCTTGCTATCAGACGACGAAAGATTGTGCATTTTTTTCGCGAGAAAGCGAAGAGTTCACAAACGTTCCACTTTCCATAATATAAAGATTTCTTTTTATATTATTTGCTTTTTACTTCATTTTTATTAATTAATTAAAATTGATCGTATCTAAATAATGGTTGCTCCTCCATTTATGATTTTATATGAAATAAATTTCAAAAATAAATGACTTAAATTTTTGAAATTCTGAGACGTTAATATAAATTTTTCTTTAACTAATAATGAAATTTTAAACCATAAAGTACTCTCTTCTTAAAATGCAATCCACAAAGTTCTTCTTTAGTAATTTCCTTCTCTGATTTACAATCTCACTCCAATATGTAATCCTTTCACACCTTCTACATCTTTCTGCGGTCTTCCAGCTGCTGCTGCATATTCTGGACATAATAATTGGTACCGCGTCCAAAATCGCTTAAATTCAAATCCCATAAATATTCATATATATATATATTATATAATATATATATATATAATATATATATATATATTATTATATATATATATATATAATATATATATTATATATATATATATATAATAGTAAAAAGATAAGATTTTTGTCCTATATTTTATATATATAATATATATATACGTATATATATTATATATTAAATATATATATATATTATATATATATATATTATTATATATATATATATTAATAATATATATATACTATATATATATATATATATTATATATGATATATATATATAGTATATATATATATTATTATATTTCATTCCAAATTAGAAAATACGAGCAAGATCGAAATATTTAATAATTTTTCAATGTAGTCTCTTTTGAAATTGCACATATAATTAAAACATGATAAAAAATATAAGAGACAAGAAATGATAAACTAAGGGTAGAATTATAAAAAAGGTGAAAGCTTTGTTTAAATTAAGCCTCTTTCAGTCATCCGTAGAGTTCACCCGAGCTCTAGAGTTAAAACTTAATAGTTTGGTATTTAGTTTGGTATTTTGGTGATTGTGTTTAACTCTAAAGTCGGTAATCATCAAGGTGACTTGAAGAGGCTTAATTTAACGCTAAAGATTTCACCGATTTTACAATGTCACCGTAGTTGATAGTATCTTCTCTTATATTTTTATTTCAATGTTTTAATTAGGCACTGTTTGAATTTAGAAGTTTGATCTCATTATAAGTTTGAAAATTTAAAATATTTTCGTTTGCGTTAACCACAAGTGGTCTGAAATTATTAATTAAAAATAACTACGTAAAAAGTAGCGTTAATTAACTATTATCAATATAGATAGATATATTATATATAATATATAGATTAATATATATATATATATATATATATATAATATTATATATATATAATATATATATATATAATATATATATGATATATAGTATTTGTATATAGTATATATATATATTATATAAGTCTATATAATATATGTATGATTGTGGTTTTGTTGTAGGTATGTATCAGATTTGAATCTATGTTTTGGTTCAGTTTTATTTGTATGTGACAAACAGCCAATATGTAAGGACCTTATACTTGAATCACTTTAAATATTGCGTTTGAGTATGTTTATCCATATGTGATGGTTCTTTGAATTATTTTATAAGTATAATATACTATAGTTAATTATATATACTATATGCCTATAGTAATTGATATAGGGCTTACTTTATGGATCTCTTATCGAGCGCGTTGGTAATCGCACACATGATATAGGTAGTAGTGTTTAGAGTGAATTAAATGTTTATATTAGTAGTTACTATATGATTATAATTACGCGTAAGTCCTTACAGGCGTATATTATTAATAAATGTTTTATTTTGACCTACATAATGTTTATATTAATAGAGAGATCAGAACGTGAGTTGTAATCGAATAACTCCCTATATTTTTATGCTCAGGTATATATGAGTATAATTTGAGTCTAATACGTAGGGCGCGGTCGATTTACATATAGTATATATATATGGCATCTTACTAATAATTTAATGCATTGAGGAGTGTTTAGTAGACAGTAGTTAATTTATAGTTATATAAGCTGATTCATCAAATAAGTTATTTATAATTATATATTAGTATGTACAGATATGAGGCTAACTATAGTAAAGAACGTTGTTCGAATTGCTCAATCTTGAAATATTCATCGTATTTAGAAGACAAGGTAAATACGATGAATTTTAGTTTCATTAATATTTTTTGAGAGCAATAGCTAGAATTTCAAGATTCTTTAAAGCCTTCCTCAAACAATTGTTATGGGAATGATTACAAAGTTTTAAATAATTTGTTTTTCCGTTAGAAAGGTTCAGACGTATGCTCGTCAAATAGGCATAGAGGAGACAAAGAAACTAATCTAGGTCTGGTGTGGGTGTCTTTGCAATAATACACTTTTTTTCACAAATATTCAATGAACGAACTGAGTTCACAATTGTTGTAGGAAAGATTTTTGTGCGAGAAAGATATCACTAGTGGGAAAATTAATATTTGAGAATGCGTTTAATACCCACACATCATCACATCCACCTACAAAGGTCCACGAACGTCAGCACACATGATATCGACATCACACTAGTAATCATTATATATATATATATAATAATATATATATACTATATTATATATATCTATATCTATATATATATAATAGTAATATATTAATATATAATATATATATATAATATATATGATAATATATAATATATATTTTATATAGTGTTTATATATGTGGTATAGGAAAGAAAATTCACGTTTTTTTATTTCTTATCTTTTAATTTATTTATTATTTAAAAGTTAATAATTAAAATTTAAAGTTAATAAAAACAAACTATCTACGTTAGCTCTACTTGTTGGCCAATCACAATCCATCTAGGTTAGGTTTTGGTATATGGCATTGATGATCAAATCTAGGTTTTCCTGTGTGCTTTAAGTCTAGGTTAGGAAAAAGTGTGGTTGGTAGACACCGGATTTAATATATATATATATATTATTATATAATATATATATATATTATATAATAATATATATATATATATATATATTAATATATATATATATATATTATTTTGTCGCAAGTTTGTGCTTACGTTGTGTACTCAGCCGACGCTTAACTTGAGTCGGCAATGACTACCATGAGTCATGCGACTTCAAAGAATAGGAGCCGTCTTGGGACAACACAGATGTACCCATGAACATAGTTCAACAATACTGGAGTTTATCATATATATATTATATATTACTATATATATATATAATATAATATTATATATATATTAATAGTATATATATATAACAATAATATATATATTAGTATTATATATAAATTAGGCCTTGTATGTTTTACGACTCCATCAGTTTTGAATTTTTTTTTGTTTTTTTTTAACATATTGCTAGTAATAGTGATACTACAATGAATTTAAGTGCTGATGGACATGATCAAAAGTTCAGAAATATTTTTATATAATTTTTTAAATACATTTATTAATAAAAAAATTTTTAAAAAAATGAATATATCTCAAAAGTACGACACTTACAGAAAACATTACAAATATTTGGAATCAGCATAAAAAAAGCTTATACAAAAATGTAAAAAAGAAAAAAAAATATTGGGGGCTCGAGCAGACGGTGAGGGAGGGGGGGGGGATAAGTCGAGGGGGGATGTTTCCATACCCCGTACGGAGGAGGGAGGAACCCAAGAGGCGGAACGAGCCCCAAATACGCAAAGAGCGGGGATTCTCGGGAGACCCACGGAAGGGGGAAATAGTTCCTATCCTGTCGTTCCCCGAAGGCCGAGAGACCCCGAGTCCTGCCATCTTTGCGGTTTAACCTATGGGTATTCCTTTAGTTAAACAAAAAAAAATAAAACTGACGAGTCGTAGAAGTAACAGGTCCTATATTATTTTATAATATGTCCGTTACAC
>JABUQX010101880.1:0-30282 GCA_015478945.1 Trachelipus rathkii
CCGTCAGACTATCCACATTGATCATCATACCTTCTTAACTTATCGATCAACCTCGTTTAGGTGACCTTGTCTCTTCTAAAGATTTTTCAAACATTTATTACAAATTCATTGATTCAGACGCATGACCCAAAACTTATCAAAAACCAATATGCTCTTACCATTATTATTATTATACTCTATATAATTTCCTTTTCGCTTACTAGCTATGTTACTACCCTCGATATAACTGTAATGATAACCTCAGTATACTGCGCCCATATATAATATAGTATATCATCTTATTCAACGTTAACGTAGTCGTGATACTATAACAGGATATTAAGATGAAATTAAAAACAATAGTTTCATTAACAGTACAGTTATACATATATAAGTATATATTTCATGTCTCCTGATCTGAAAAATTATCGGCATATAGTATATATATATATATATTTCATTCTGAAATAACTTAATTAAAATAGTAAATTATATAGCATGCGATTATATTAAAATAATTAAAAACACTACATAAATTCAAACCCTTGTCAAATTTAGGTTTCAAGCTGGGAACCTTGTGTGCAAAATTTTGTTGCTTGGAAATCTTTGCCAATTCAGAGAGCTGTACTTAACAGCCCTGTGCTCAAAGTCTTTATATCACTTACCTTTAACTGAAGCTATGTCTCAGGCATACTCTTTCTATTTGTTTGACATTCTGTATCTAAAATTAATAATATGAAAAGTATAATCCAGAGAAATGGAATATATCATTGAAAAGTTTAATGATTAAGACCAGTAAGTGTGTTAAAAATGAAAGGTAAAATAAAACCTACTAAAAGTAGAAATATCATTTAGATATATTTAACAAGTGCTGTAAAAGAATTTGTAAAAACCTATAAAAACCAAAAGTGATTTTTGTAGTCATAATATACTGCGGTGTGAAAGTTGGTGTTTGGAACTAATTTTCAATTGATATATTTGATAAGATACCACTTTTTATGAAAACGGTGTATGTTAATAAGACCTTCTCTGTAGAAAGCCTACTTGAATATAATTATTTGATGTTGGCATTATTTTTGTTTAATCTTTTTGTTAAACATTGCTTGTAAATTCTGTTTAATTGTTTTCTTGAGGAAACAATTAAAAATCTATAAACAATAATACATATTTCAAAGTAAAGGAGATTGATACACAACTAAGTGTTAGTACTGACACGCTAGGTTCTATTTATTAATTGGTTAGGATATTATTTTTTTTTATCAATATTGAACTTTCATAATAATCATAAAATAGAAAAAAAGATGTAATAATCATAAAAATAGAAAAAAAGATGTAATAATCATAATAGAAAAAAAAGATGTAAAGCAAAAAGTGTTAAAATTTTATATAGGTCCTTGTTTCTGATCTAAATGAATATAAAGCTATAAAAATATCTTCTGCATATCCTGTAATAACCCTTCTTGATGAGCCATACTAACCATATTATTTTTTTTTGGTTGACTATCTTATACTAACTTTTCTGAGCAACTCTTAACTATCCTTAATTTTTACTAACTCATTCATACTAATTTTCCTAACTTAGCTTGATTACTTTATAATAGTATATCTTAGTAAATCTTACCCTAATCTATATAACCTATACTAACTCTTATTTCGCTACCTCTATAATAAACTCCTTTTAATATCTTATATTAATAAGTTCTGTTTCTACTTATTTTAGTATCTTATCATCTACTAAATTTTTTTCCCAAAAAAAGTATTTGTTGTATTTCTATAAATGTATAAAAAATATTTCTTGAATAAAAAAAATATAAAAATACTTAAAACTATAAACATATATACCTTACTTCCCTAACTGCTTAAAGTGAAAGCGTCATTTGTGTGCATAGTTTTATTTATTGGTTACTCTTTTTGCAGGAAAATGATTTTTCTATCTACCAATTTTATGCTTTATTTTGTTTAAATTGCACCCTTGCATCCCTAATCCTGTTTTTATTTTTCATGTCTGCTTGAAGTTGAGTAAGTGTACATACCTACCTGTATTGCATGCAGCATCCCAACAGCATATGTTATTCCATTCTTAAGTATCCATAGAACATTTGAAAAGGGATGAGGTGGTGTGGTGAAAAATGAACTAGATTAGCACATTCGTGCGACTGCAGACCTCTATAGAACCTTATTTTTAAGTTTTTACAATTCATCATTTTCATTTTTTATTTTCACTAATGTAACACAGCAAGTAAAATATTATAATGGTAGCAGAGCGTAGTTACTAGAACTACTACTCGTTATGCTACCTTTTCTTTTTTTTCTTGTTCTTAGTTTTTCTCACTTTATTCATTAAATCACCGGCTAAACACCATAGCTCCCTTTCTAAGTCCTTTAGAGCACTGTTTGTAGTGTTGGTTTTTTCGTTCCTCTTAAGAAATTCTCTTCTTAAATTTCTTCCATAATTTGAATAATGGCTGATGCCTTACCTTTACCCGGAATGATTCCCAAAAAGGGAGAGGTTACTGGGAATAATGGAGTAAATATTGAGCGATCAAGCTCTGAAAGTATAAATCACATGGAAATAAACTAACAACTTAAGGTTCTAATGTGGTAAACACTCAGGTAACCCATCCTACCTGTTGTTATACATTCTATACAAAATACTACTCACAAAAATACATTCACAAATGACCAATTGCAAGAGCAATTGGCACAACAATACTCCCAATTATCCCTATTGATGGATAGGATATCACAATTGCCGGATCCTCAGTAGACCTTCCCATCAGCATCAACTTTCAGCAAGGTCCACAAAAATCGGCACAAACCTCTCAATCTTATCAAACTTCTCCCAACAAATGCAACTAGCCCTATACCTCCACTAGGCAAAACCACCCCAACACCCATTGGAGACACTGAATGGTTAAAGGCCATCTACTTACAGAATCAACAAATGATTATGGCTCTCACAAAACTAATCTTGCATCTTGAAACAAATTCCTCCCATTAGAGTAAGATGATTCTTGTGGAAAAATATTCATTAGAAAATGGAGAGCTGTTTCCCCAATTCCTACAATGGTATGAAGAATATGACGCCCTCACTTATCCCAGATCAACTGCTGAAGGATGGTGGACCCACTTAGGATCTTAATTGGAGGGTGACATCAAACAAGTATATGATGTGCTCATGAAGAATAATGCAGGATATACCATCATTAAAGCCCAATTAACAGAGTGGTTTGCTGATTATATGCAGAGAAAAGTTAAAACCCTCTTATTCAATTTTAATGAAGCAAAAATCTTACCACATGAAACCATCCCATTATACGCCTTGAGACTCCGAGGTTTCGCGGAAATGAGATTTCCAGGTTCCTATGTAAAAAATACGAAGATCAAAAAAAAAAAAACTATAAAACTCTAACTAGTTTACCAGCTGCTGTCCAAAAAAGCGTGACCTCTTCCATCATTGTTTGTGCGGTTCCTATGGCTGGTGCTCCTCTTACTTGGGATGGTCTGGTGAAACTGATTTACCCAATCTTACACGGGTTATAAGAATAATCATTAACTAATACTGTCATCACCAGCCCAGAGGACCATTCCTGAGGCTTCTTTAGCTGAAGTGATAGATATCACACAACTGCATCCGTCTCCACTGTCGGTTCTGGTTCCTCAAATTTCAACTCAAGAATACTACAACCAACAAATGAACTCACCTCAGGGTTATTTGACATCCATATTCCTTTTCAAGGTCTGCAATGAATACTTTATCGAGTCATGTGCCATATACTTCGCATGTTCCACCTGGATCTACTGCAGCGTGAAATATAACCGAGCAGTTTTCTGTACCCACTTTTGCACAGGCAGTGGCCAGACCACAGACTCCTCCAACTCATGCCAAAATTCCTAGGCCAAATGGCCCTACAAGTTTTCCAAGAAATAACCGACCTTTTAATTCCTTTAAAAAAGGGCCTATTTCTCCAAAGACCACGCATCTGCCCCCACAACAACAAAATTCTCCCTCAAGGGATACGTCTCAGTGGTGACATAACCATCATGCAACAGTAATATCAGCCTCAACAACCATGGTGGGCTGGGGCTTCACTCTCTTGTAAGTATTGCAAACAGACCCCAAGTTATCTAACCGCAAACCGCAAAAGTGACCGCAAGCCGAAAAAGGTCACTTCAAAAGTGACCACAAGCCGAAAAAGGTCACCTGCCTCTATATTCTATATTCTGATACTTCTAGCTTCTAGCACGCTGCCGACCTATGAATAGAATACACCGATATCTAGTGTCTACCCTATGTTATAGGTACGGGGAGTCGATTAGTGTGTATTAGAAGGGATGCTAGGATCTTCCTTGTATGAGTTAGCCCCCACCCCCCTTTTCTAGCATATCATGTCCTACGTCATAGAATACACCAAATATTGGTGTCTATCCCTATGTTATAAGGTATGAGGATTCGTTTGGTGTATATTAGAATGTGCTAGGTTGGTTCCTTCTACGAGTTAGTACCCCACCCCCCTTTCTAACCCTCTAGTGCGATATATCGTATGTACCTGAATATACCCGATATTGGTATGGATTAGTACATAATCGACACTGCTGAATCGATTTCTGTGGTTTATAAATGGAATCGGATTCATTCCTAACAAGAGTTAAGTGGTTGAATTATTACCCTACCCCCCTTTTCTAATGCATCTGTACACCATTTTTTGTTTCTGGAGTTACGAAACCGAGTTTTAGAGGGTTTAGTACGTTTTGAGGTATGCAGAGTCGATTCCCGCTATTGCCGAGAGCGGCGTTTCAGCCGTTGCGGTTTTAGAACGCACCAACATGCGTTTTTCATAGAGGGCGTACCCTTTGTTAAAAACCTATCATGACGGGTGTCAAACTGGGGTAGAATGTCTCAAAAATGAGATTCCCGTAGTTACTTCCTGAACGCCAGAGTCGCCCACACCCCCAGCTGCGGTCATTTAATTTGGTATCAATTGACAGCCAAATGTCACATCTTAGCAAAAGAGGTGTTAGAGACATCGTATCCTCTTCAAACTTGGCATGCCTTCATTATATGAGCAACACTACAGCAAGCCATGTTTCAAGCCGTTACGTCTAAGGGGGGTGGGGGTCCCCGCCCCCCCAAAAACCTAAAAATGGACTTTTTGCTACTTTTTTTTTATTTGTTTTATTTTTGACTTTAGACCTTAGATTAGAAAACTGGACTCTCCAAAAGGTGTTATGAAATAGCTTAGGATTTACTATTCCTCTATTTTATTTCTTTTTACCAAAAACGTAGGCCCCACATTACATTAGGTCCCAATTTCCATGATTTAGCATTAGGATTTACACTGAAATCTGAATTATCTGTATGCAACGAAAATCAACAGGTACTCTCAATAGTAATAATAAAAATAATGATATAAATGTGAAAATATAAAACTATTAGCTAGAATTTTTGAGGATGTGTGTAAGAATCTTTTTCTTTCATATAAAAATTTGAGGTAATAAAGTTTAATTTGTCTCAGGGAAATCCTAATTTCATTTATCAAAATGTAAGATTTAGTTTCTTTGTTAAAGATTTTTGCGTTAATTTTTTTAGGCTCTTTGGCACATTTTTGTATGGAAAAATAGGCCACATCAAAAAACTACAAATAATGTTAAATTTGATTTATAAAAGGTTTTGTGATTTAATTCTAACCTAGGCCCTTTTGGCAACATTTTAAGAAAGTATACCACTTTTGGCAAATTTTCAAACAGCATAGAAAATTTAGTGTCATTAATTTTTTTTTTTTTTTCAAGAAAAATCCTAATTCATTTATCAAAGTGTAAGATTTAGTTTTCCTTGTTACAGATTTTGTGTTATAATTCTAACTTAGGCCCTTCTGGCAACATTTGATGAAAGTAGACCACTTTTGGTAAATTTTCAAATAGCACATAAAATTTAGTTTTTATTTTTTTATCAGAAAAATCCTGTTTTTTTTTTTCAAATTGTAGTTAGTTTAAAAAGCAAAAAAATTTTTTTTTTAAAAGTCTTTTCGTTTTCCCATTGTAGAAAAGGGCTTCACATAATTAGAAATGGTATTTTTTGTATTTAAATAGTTTATTTCAATTGCTTTTGAGTTTTAAAATAATAAACAATGCTGGAACACAAAAAAGCTACACTCTATTGTTCATTTCTGTTACAATAGGTCCAAACACTCAACGAGAATATCCTTGTATACACTATTCTCTGATTTAACTTGCTGTTTAATTTTGGTTTACTTTGTAATTACTGTAATAAGTTTTGCTATTTGTATTTTTATATGCAATGTTCCCCCATGTATGTGAACCCATTTGCCCCCAAAAAAATGATTCAAGCTGAGGTCATTTTTGGAAATTTTGAGACTTTTGGATTTTGTTGAGTCAAGAAAGGAAAGTTTTTATTTTATTATTTTATTTTTATAAAGTAAAACTTTTATTTTTTTTTTAATTTTCTCCCCTTCCCCCTATTTAAGACAAAATGGAGTCTTGCAGTTTTTAAATTTTTTTTAAAAAACTCAATGGGTGAAACCTTATTCACCAGATGTGAACCACTTTTGCACCCGAAAAAAATTTTTGCAAAACCGTTTTGTAAAAGTTCAAAATAAGGTATATTTGTTAAGGAAAGTTTCTATATTTTATTTTACCATAGTATTGTTATGGAATTATTGCGTTTTTATTTACCATTTTTTGTTAATGAACATATAAAATGGATTGGTTCAGCATTTATATTTGGGGGCTATAAAAAACACAAAAATGACCCTTTGACCCATTTACCGGTATATTATTATATTATATATATATATATATATATATAAGTTCTATATATAATATATATGTATTATTTAGTTATATATATATATATATATATTATATGTATACTTATATTATATATATATATTATATATTATTTTTATATATATATATATATTTATATTATAATATATATTAAATATTTTATATATGTATAATTAAGTCCAGAATAGCCAGACACCTTTTGGAAAAAAAGCTTTCTTTGCCAAATATGCCATTTATGTTGTTGTTGTGATCGAAATGAAGACGTGAGGCGACTTTTTTTTTCTATGCATTCTCAAAATTTCAACCTTAAGTAAGGTTATATTAAGTTTGGTTAGGTTAAGTAAGGTTAATTTAGTTATTTAAGGTTAGATAAATTTACATAAATAATTAGAAACTGTATTCAATATTTTTATAGGGTTTGAATTCCTTTTACTGAACTAGAATGAGCGTCATATTGAAAACGGAGGCTACTTTTTTTTGTTTTTTTTATAATTTTAAGCGGTTCAAAATTTATTAGTTATGTATATTTTAAGTTTTGGTTATGGTTTCTATATATGTAAGTTAATATATATATTAATATATATATATTTATATATATATATATAATATATATATAATATATATATAATATTATTATATATTATGTATATATATATATTATATATATAATAATATATATATATATAATATATAATAATATATCATATATATATATTATTAGTTTTCCCTAAAAATGTTTCATTTGTAAGGAATATAGCCAGAAATTACATTTAATCGCATGATTTTGGGTAACATCCATTTTCTTTTCAAAATGTGTCAGGCAAATCTCAGACACACATTTCTATAAAGTACTTTATTTAAATTATTAAGATTGTACTTAATATTTAAGTATTTATATATCTTTTCGTGGTGGGTATATATATAATATATATATATATATTATATATATATATATTATAATAATATAATATATTGATTATATAATATATTATTATATATATTAGGCTATTACCCTTAAAGGAAGTTACATAAAAAGTCACGATATCGCAAATCCTACTCGTGCAGCCCTGCAGTGTTACGTGTAGCTAAAACTCCAATAGAAAGAAGAGAAAGATTTGCCACATGTTGCTTTATTTTATCATTGTTAATCTTTTATATGTTAATTTTACAAAAAAAAGTTTTTTCTTAATATGTTTTAGGGGTGTTTCGACCAGAGGGACAAGAGGGGGACGAAGTCCCCCCCATCGTCCCCGCTTGAGGCGAGAGACCCTGACCTCTTTTCTATCTTTTGCTATTATCTTGGTATATCTTGTTTTAAAAAAAAGAAAAAGCTGTTATTGGCAACCTTTTCGCACTATGCCTTGAAATAATATAAAAAAATTTCGTTAGAACCTCCCCCCCATTATATATCGGTTAACTACCCTTTAAAGGATAAGTTTCCTACTATATATATATATATAATATATTTATATATATAATATATTATATTATTATATATAAATAATTATATATATTAATATATATAATATATACTTATAAGGAATTGTCCTTTAAAAGGGAGAGTTTACGATTATATATCGAACAAACTTAGTAATCGATTTTTTTCGTTATTTCGAAGGCTTTGCATTAGTGCGTCAAGCTTGCCAATAAGTTTTTTTTTTTTTAAACAAGGAAACCCAAGATTAAATCGCAAGATGGAAAGAGTCAGGGTCCTCTCGGCCTCAGCGGGGACGACGGGGGGACTTTCGTTCGCCCCCTCTGTCCCACCGTCGGCTCGAGCCTTCTATAAATATATACAAATTTTTTTTTAAAAATTAACAAAAATTAACTATGATAAAATAGAAAGCCAACATGTCGCTAGACTATCCGCTCGTTTATTCAGTTTTAGCTAACACGTAACACTGAGGGATGAACAAGTAGGATTCTGCGATTTTGCGTTTCATGGACTTTTATGTACTCTCCTTTTAAGGATTTCAAAGTGCCTATATATATATATAATATATATATTATATGTGTATATATTATTAATTATATATATATATTATTATAATATATAGTATATATACTATATATATATATATAATAATATATTACTATATATAAAATGGAGAGAGAATAGGCTTTTTATTATAGCCCTACGTTTGCTCTCAATCCTAATTATAATTAGGCTGGCCAGACGTCCCGTATTTTGCGGGGACTGTCCTGCATTTCACATTTTTAGATCTTAGTATCCCAAAAATCTTTACCTAATGCGGGACAGTGTAAAGTCCAAGTACAATTCTGGTTTCAAAATTTTAAGTAAATTATTGATTTATTAGACTTATTAAGAGCTATTTCTTATTTACTACTACATTGATTAAATTATTTTTGTTTATATATATATATAATATATGCTTGCCTATAGGCTATGCTGCGTAATTTATAAAGTATAGCCTAGGCATGAAGATGACTGTCCCGCATTAGGTTGAAAAAAATCTGGCCGCCTAATTATAATCCATGTAAATTATGACATAATCAAGTTATTCAATTTCGTAAATAAAATACATTTTTGAATTTGTCACTAAATTATTACTTTATCTATCATTATTAACATTTTAACATGACTATTTGGCAAGATAATAAGGTTTGCCACACCGTTAAAAATATTCACAACACTAATGAGAGTAATGGCAATCAACTAAAGCATCTCGCAAGAAATCCTTTGCTGCAAAAGAAATTCGAATAATTAAAAAGTATCAATTTTTTTAAGAAAAATTAACGATTAAAAAATTAAAATAATTGGACTTAATATTTTTTTATTCAAATACTCATTTATAAGGCTTTACAATATTCAATAAGCATTATTAATGAGCCGGCAACTTTTCAACATTAATTATTGCCAGTTTGGCTCAAAATATGAATCGGAGAACAATACAAATTAATATATTAATTAATTATTAATTGTGTAAATGATATTTGAGCTTCCAAACTTGGTTTGTATGTGTTTGTGTGTGTATTTAATGATATTATATTATATATATATATATATATATATATATTATATATATATAATATATATATATATTATAGTATATACTATATTATATATATAGTATATATTATATATATACTATATATATAGTATATATATATATTATTAGTATAATTATAGTATATACTAATATATATATATATATATTATTATATATAATTTAGTGGTGGTCTGAGTTGTTTCGAAGAAGAGCCGGTAGTAAAAACGTTTTCAAGAAAGCGAAGCGGTAGTTAAAAAACTTTTTTTTATTTCCCTATGGGAGATAAAATTCACATGTTGCAACAAGAAGATACTTCTTATATTTGATAAAGAGAGACATTTTGTTATTAAAAAATTTTTGACAACCCACACTGTATATATATTATAACTTAATATAGTATATATATATATTATATATTATATATATAGTAGTATATATATATATATACTATATAGATATATATATTATATATATATATTTATATATTAACATATATATAGTATATATAATATATATATATATATATATATACATTCCTTCCAGGAACCTGGGATGGCCACTGTCGGAGCCACAGTCTCTTCCAGTGCAGCGTGAGGATATATGAAATTGTGTTCTAAGGGGACTGAGTGTGGGGTATTTCTGGGGGAGGTGTTCGGTTGCTTCTGGCTCGCGTAGGCATCTCGGACTGGCTGGTGAGGGCGCGTCTTGGAATCAAAACTTATATGCAAAGATCAGTACTATACTATATACCTGTACCCTTGCTCCGATCTCAATCTAGCGAGTGAGATTATATGTTATGTGGTGCTATACGAATTCGTTGTTTTATTTATTATATTTTTTATTACATTGTTAGAAATAATTTATTTATAAATTTTAAAAGCAAAATATCGTTTTTAAAAAGCCTCAAGATTTCATATTTATAACATTGTTGTAATGGATCGAAATTATATCAATTTGTGGACGATCAGCGGATTTTCTGATATTATTACCGAAATGTTTGACAGTGATTCTGCAAAAAAAAAAAAAAAAATCGTGTTTTCCGGGCCATTCAAGTGGAATGTCATTTGGTGAGAATATGATCCGGTGAAATCCGCTTGAAAAGCGCTTCAGATGTCGATATTGAGGCAAAATTTTTCTAAGTTTTATCTTCATAACTCAATTCCGGTTGTATAAATTCTCATATCCGTTTGAATAGCACGGACGTCTAGCGGATTTTTTTTACAGCTGATATATATTTATAACAGACTGCCGATATCGACCGGATATCCGTTATCGGGTTTTACTTATCCGTTATCGGCTATCGAGCAATTCACTATCGGCCCATCCTAATGTATATTATATATATATTATATATATATATATAATCATATATTATTATATATATTATAATATATATATATATACTATATATATATATATATATATATTATTATATATATATTATATTATATATTATATATATATATATATACGTATATATATATATACGGTATATATATATTAGTATATATATAATATATTATATATATATATATTATATATATTATATATATATATATAATATATTATTATAATATATATATATATATATATATATTTTTGATTGCCTATTTACATGTCTTTTTGGTCGTTTCACTGCGTACCTAGAATGTTACAATTTTTGAAATTAAGGTGTGTCATACATGCAGATCTTTTGAGGTACCTGTATATATCTATGTAAGTGTTACTTTATTTATGTATATATTATGTATTTTTAATTTTATTACTTTATATTATTATAGTAGTTGTAGTAGTTTATACAGGTAATCAACATTATTTCCTTTTGTTTTACTAATAATGGTTTTATTTTATTATTTTTGTTAAATTATTATTATTATACTTTTTTTTATTATTGTATTATTAATTATTATTCTATTATTATATTCATTTCATTCATTATTATTATTATTATTACTTATTATTATTTTATTATTATTATATATTATTATATTTATTATAGGACCCCCAAATCTTCCAAAAACAGCGTTCCATTAATGCTCTTAATAGTGTATCAAACTCATTTCTCAAATTTAAACCGTTAATTTGGGTGTGATTTCAATATTACTTATTCCAATGAGACCTCTGCAAATCTGCCCAACCTTTTCAAAGCTTAATTATTTTATGTTGATATTGTACGTTAATTATTAACGTTCCAACTACTATCCAGAATAATCATTTAGTCATAAATAGAAATCACTTTACATTATACGAATACTTATATCATGGGTTAAATCTAGTACTGGAAACTGAATTACTACTTTTTATTCATTTAATATAAGAGTGATATTGATTATTATGTTTTTACGACCTGTTGTTTTTGTCCAATAGTAATATTAGATATTATTACTCCTTTATCTCAAAGAACTCAAAATTTTTACTCATCTGCGTGAAAGTTCAAACTATTCGCATTACGCTCTTCAGTATTAACAATTTGTATGCGTGATGAATTTTGGACTTTTACACTTTCCAACTATTAAATCAGCCGTATACCCATACCGACATCCAACCGTACACAAAACATTCATGAATTTACTATGGCACATATAAAAATACATGATGCTGATGTAGTTCCCTATGAAAGCTAGAAAAATTGCTTTACATTTCGTAGTTTGCCAAACAATAATTATCACAAAATCATCCTGTAAAATATTCAGAAAGAAGACCATTATAACTACTCATCCTACCTAAAATAGTTGCCGTCTATTTTATTCGATCTTCTCTCTTCTTTATTATTATTATCTCTTTTTATCTTTTTTGCCAACAAAATTACAAAAAATCACAAAGTTCTTATCAAAACTCATTTCAAAATGTTCATTCTCTATATCAAATATAGAAGTTAACCTTCTAATTACGCGTAATTTGATAATCGCATTATCTGTACTTTTCGTTAAATATTAGCACACATATATATTTATATCTTCCACAGAACAACAATTTCTCAATAGCTAAATAAAGACTCTCATTTACAACGACCTCGTGTGGGGAAAAGATCTAAATCATATCGAAAATTTATATATAATAAAATATTTAACCAAATCAAAGTCACCAACAACATATTCTCTTGATAAAAAACTACTGAATTAACCACCGAAGCTAAATAATCCTTAGATCAATGATCAAATAAACACAAACTATAACCATCTTGAATAAATGTATGGCGAAGACTGGAGATACTTTTACCATCAAATTTACTAAGTTTAGCTTTTAGGAAACGACTACGTCTCTTATTGTATACATCTTGAGCGAAGAGTAACAGTTACTCTTAGTGATCCCTGAGTGTTCATTTATCTAAATTTTATTTTATCAGAATATAGATAATTACATGTGAGTGCCATAATTTGAGTTTTCATGTTTCCACTTGATATTGTGTTATTAATCTTGTGACTCGTGTTTAGACTCACAGACACAGACAAGGCTCATTAATAAGAATTTGTAGACCGGAATTACTGAGAGATCAGAAAAGAAAATATGGAATGTCTTTATACTCAACACAACAATAAAACTAAACTATCTAAAATTCTCAATATATATTGAAGGAATGCTAAGAGCAATATTAGAGAATAAATGCACTATATTGCTAAAATCTTATATTATTATAATATTTTACTATTACCATATTTAAATAAAAGGAGTAAAATATATATATATAAGATCCGTATCTTCACCAGAAAACCTTCGCAAAGGAATTTAAATAAGTCAAAGAAGATATTAAACCCTTTAAAAAAATATGTAAAAACAATATATATATATAACACACAAAAAATATACAGGACACTAGAATAAATAGAAGTCTTGCCCCTTCTACGCCGGCTATAAGTAATTCACAACAGATTAAATATTATCTAATGTAATTTAACGAGAATCACACTTAAATATTCCAAAACATATATTCTCTCGGATCTTCACGCTTGTAAGCTTCGGTGCTGGCACTTGCTGAGCCTAAAGAAATGTATCCAACTTTATCTGAAACAAAACTATACGTTATTCACGGCTCAAGAGAAATTGGAAATCCTTCCGTATGCCAACCGAATTATAGGTCAGCGGTGTCTCCATTATTAATATGGTATATATAATATTAGCACAGTACTATATAGTAGATAAAAAATTTGTATTATAGGTATTTATAAGTGAGTACGCAACAAAACATTGCAATGGTTCTAAGACCATATATTACCCTCTCAATACTTTAAGGAATAGCAATCTAATACATATAATAAAATCATAATGTATATAGTCACCATTAAACACGCTTCACAACAATTACACTTAGGATTTATAGTAATATATGAGTATACTTACTAAGGTACAATTCTGGGACGTTTCTGTTTACTCTATACACTAATGACTTATTCAACTCACTCTCTAAATATCTAAGCAAAATCAGTATCCATTCAATTAACTTGAAACCACATTGTTTCATAGATTTACAAATTCTAGTTTTTTTTCGTCTGCCTCAATAACTGTTTTTAAACTAGTTAACCTAATACATAAATGAACCATGATAGGTAAGAGCAATAATATGGTAATAATAAATATATACCTGAGTAGTTAGATAGTAGAGGAAGATAGGAAATTATATACCAGAACGTCCAGGGTTCTGAATATTACGAGGAAAATAGGCAGGCCCAAGAGTCAAATAATTGGCCTTTTCAGTTTTAGGAGTATTAACATATACAGAATTCAATCCATGAACGCGAATAAGGCAAGAAAGGATCATTTACAAGAACAAGTTCGCTCACACGAGACTCGTCTGTTTCCGGAGCCAGAAGAGAATTGTACCAGTAGGTAAGGAACCAAAGGATCTAATGCGCAATTTTCGTTAATGAATAAGTCCGCATTCTGCTACTTAGACAGTTCGATGGTCAAAGTAAACTTCGCGTTGCAAAGTTAGATTCCCGTACAGTTATGAATATCTATAAAAAACATATTGGAGTACAAGAGTAATTAAGGCAAAAAAGACCAAACGTAATAACAATATTCTATTGACAGAACGACCGAGAAGCATAGCTTCTAAAGCTATTGTTGAATGGTGGGCCACTGATCTTCTTTTTCCTGTATTATGACCTTCGACGAGACCAATGGATTTCTGAGGAGCAAAAACAGATTAGCTCCAAAGAGAAGGAAATGAAGACCCGGCCAGCTCATCCATTAACAATTACAGTTCCCACTCTAGACCGCGCCCGCACACTCTCGCACGCAGTCCTCAACACGCTTCACACGCTCTCACGTCTAGCGTAGAAGCAACGCCATGCCAACCAATCGCTCCGATCCAACGTGCCAGACAAAACCGGCATAGGGAGGATGGAATGTTCGGAGCAGACAAGTTACTAAAATTAGTGATATAAGGTTGTCGGTCAGATTTACCCCGACGGACGCACACGCGCACTCTCTATACGAGGAGAAGGACCTAGTGGTTAAAACATAGTCAATGTGTCTTCAAAGAATCGGTTGGGAACGATCGGAAGTGGCTGTAGGTTATTAATCAGCTTGCTCCAGGATCGTTGAGAGTCACCTCGACACTCGCACTCGCGCCCCACACACTCACCTCTGAGAGGAAGCCCAACATCAGATTTTGTGTACTATTGAATCCTAATCAGAGACGCTCAGACAATGGATGAGAAGCATACCTCACACGCCCTTGCGAGAAGTACGAGGTAAACTCAAAAAAGGCATGAAATCTGTACTGTTAGGCAGAAACAGTAGCAAGAGCATAAGAAACACTTGTAGTAGACATGAACGAAGCATTTAAGCATCAACAGACACATCGAAAGTTAAGATTGAGATGCTCCGAACACACGCTGCATCACGCACACTCGCTCTCTATATTTGAACATAGGCATCATACCCACCCTTCAAAACGGCCAAACTTATAAATAGATATAGTTGACATATGATGAAACAAGTTGACGCAAACAGCTGTCTTCCGTACTCTCATCTTTCGTCCAATGCAAAAATTAGGTGTTAGAGTTCGATGAGGTAGTAATTCTCATATGGATGCAGAGTTAGAGTGCAAGCCACTTATAATGTTGTAAAGTCAAAAGAAAGCCACGCGCTCGTGCAAAATCTCTATCAAACAGCCGACGCGCAATGCACAGCACACACCACCCACACCACACCCACACACCACACACAAAAAAAAAAAAAAAAAAAAAAAGGACAGAAACAAATAGACAAAAACCAACGGAGAAATGAGGAAAATTTAGTGGCACGCCCCTAAAACCTAAATCTTAAAAACCACCGAATAAAACCCCTCACCTCTCTCACGCACACATTATTCTCAAATATGGAATAATCCAGAAGTTAAAACAACACCACCCGCACTCACCCATGACAGTTCGCGCACAACTAAAAAAATACTCAAGTGATGAACTACAAAAAAGTAGATAAAATCTGTATAACTTATATAAGGCCTGTCCAAAGCTCACGGTAAATAACGCTAAAGACCCAAAGTGGACGCACACCTCACACACACAGCTCCTACACACGAAAATCGCAGGAAAACAAAAACATATTGGTAACTAGCTATCTAATTATCGAACTACGATTTGATTGATTGAAATCTTCGTAAAAAGTGTCTCAATTTTTTCCACCCAAAAAGTATAGAAGTTATCCGGCTAAAGTAATCCGCATCTCACACGCACACCGATACGATAAACCATCAAAAAATGGCCCGATATCTCACCGAATACCGATACCTGATACGATACTATTCGTACATCACCTAATTTATATATATAATATATATATATACTTACCTATACTATAACCTCACCACACACACCTCACCTAAATACTAATATACTCACCATATTACTATATAATATATATACTATTATTTAAACATATGATATAATTATATATATATATAATGATAATATTATTAGTAATAATATTAATATATAAATAAATATATAATATATTATACCCTATATATATATATAATATAAACTATAATAGTATATATATAACTACTCACCACACTCACGTTTATATACTAGTATATATATATATACACTCCATAATAATTATCGTATATATATATATAATATATAATTATATATTATATATTACTATTTCATATATAATAATATATAAGTATATATATATAATATATTATCTCCACCCCTCATATACAAACTACATATATATAACCCCTATATATCACCACTCACACACCCCTTATATATATACCTCACCACCTAACAAACACCTACCACTACTATATACCACCACTATAGTATATATAATATATACTATCAACTAAAGAATGACCCAAGGTAAACCGGAAGACCGCACTGGCACGGCCACTCCCGCGGTCTCTCGGCCTTCCGCGGAACGACAGGGTAGGACTTTGGTCTTTGGGTGTCACGGAGGTTCCTCCGCCCTCCCCTACGCGATAATGGAAACGGTCTCCCTCTGTGCCCCCGCCGAGCTTTACAATTATGCAGCTTCGGCTTTTGAACATAGTTTATCATATATATAATATAATATATATATATATATATATATACTATACTAGTATACCACACTATATATACTACTACCACTCACACACTACCTATTATATAATTAAATTACCACACACACCACACACACACCACTCACCTCACCTAATACCCCACCCACGCTACAAAATCACACTTGTGCGATTAATGGACCGTCATTGTTGATGAACTATCTCTTTATGGGAGGAACAAAATAGAACTCTATTTCACACACACACCTCTTTTCGATCGCAAACCCCATTTTCCTTTATGAGCCTTTGCTTTATGGGTCTATTTTTTTTCTTATCACCTGATACGTCTGGTCAAGCGCTTGACTGTAGTTAAGGGACTTGTAAATTATTGTCAAAAAAAACATTTTGTTTTGACAGTAATTTCTGAGATAAAATTTCTTCCAGTTTCATTCCAAAAGGTTTCTTGTTGCTGTCAGAGAATGAATCACACACAACACAAGCGAAAAACCTAACCGAAACTAGAACAACATTTTACAATTCCATTTCAGAGTATAAAAAAAAAGAAAAATAAAAAAAAAAATCAAAAAAAGTTTCATATAGAACGGTAATACGATTCTGTCAACACACACACTCACACGACTAAAATTGTTTTGAAGTACATGTTCCGCATTTCTTGCTGGCTCATAACGAAGTCTTTCTTCAGGGTTCTTAATGGTAATCCAAAAACTTTCAAACTACAAATCTTTTTTTTTCTTAACCTTTCATTCTAGATTTATTATACCTAAACCCGTCCGCGTCTAAACCTAAAATGCTACTCTCTAATTCCCAGCGGCATTGGGGACAGCAGAAAGCTTTCCGTTACTCTCTTCACACTCTCCTCTCACACAATAATATTTCTAAATATTATCCAATCAGACATAAATCTGCTGTAAAACCTTGAATAATTTAAATTATTGCTCATATTCCGCACTTAACGTTAATCTATACGTAGTACAAAAATAATTCTAAACCGTAAGATAACTTTGGTTAGGTTAGTCCAACATGAACATGAAGGTAAAGCCACAACATTCATCTTTTTAAAGAGCGCAGAAGGCAAGGATAGCAGCGTCTTTAAAAAAATTCACACTCCCCCGCCTCTTTTACAGTTTTCATTAGACTAGATTGCAAACAACCACACTACTCTCACTCCTCTACCCACATCTGTTGCCAAACACGGATCATAAGTAGAAGTAAACAATGTCAAAAATGATTGTAAGCGAGAAAATTTATCTCTTATGATGAGCGAGTCTTTTTCACAGGATTAAGAAGTAATCTAAGAAAGATGAAAACAGCTGTAGACCAAAAATGTCAATCAATCATTTCCATTCATAATTGATATTAATATAATTATGAAAATAGATATTCTTTTTAATCCATTTCTTCATAAAAACTACAAAGAATAAAAATAAAAATATAAGACCCTACTTTTAATCGGCTTAGAATTTTTTTCCTATATAATTATTATTTTTTAATAGCTCGAAAAAAAACGTTTCTTAATTCAGCTGTGACAACTTAAAGCTCGATGACGTCATAAATCTTTAGAAGAAAGTTTCCAAGTGTCTCAATTTAAGAGAATTTCGGAATTTTACAATTAAACTTTGGATTTAAATACGTAAAATATATAAGATTAAGATTAAGTTTTAGTCGACTTTAAAAGAAGTAAGAGGATAAAACGCTTATCCTTCCATCTATGTCAATAAAAATTTATTCCAACAGAAAATATAATTACTTCATTACTTGAAAACGACTGTGAATGTGCATCATCTACTTTCATACACTTCACAGTAAATAACATTTAATACTTTAGGTCGTAAAGCATTACTTAAGTATAAAACAGTAGGTTCTCTTTTTCAGTTTTCTCTTACACTTGTTTATAATTACTCCCAACAACATAATACACATGGCACACTAGACAGATGATCAATATGCACATCTTTAAAATGCTCCTTATTTTAAGCTCTGCTAAAAAATCAAACTCTAACTCACACCTGTTTATATATATATTAATACACCCTATATATCCCCCACCGGTTTCGGACCCTATACTACTATATACATATATACTTATATATATTATATATATTATATTATACATAATAACATATAATATATCACCACACTCCCACTACTCATATATATATTGAGTCATACCCACCCCACCTAATATATATATATAATATAAAATATATATGATACATATAGTACATATATTAAATATAAAGCATAAATATCTAATATAAATATAAATATATCCACTACTAATATAATATATACTATCCATGAATAGTATAATAAAATATAAAAATATATCATAGTACTCACGCACACACAGATAGAAGAGGTTAGAAGGTGTTTTTGGAGAAGGAATTTTGTATAAGTCCCTGCTTTGAACAGAATTGATCCAGTTCACAACGGTTTCAGCCACCACCCCCATCGGAATTCTATCGATACAGGAGATAGAATCGGAAAGATCTAAGACGAGGAGGCAATTGCTAAGAAGTTAAAACACGGGGCAAAGAATTGTATGACATTGAGAAATGAATAGGGTCCATTCACTCGGCATACCCCTGAGTGAATAGAGTTAGAGGTCAGGGAGAAGATCATTCTATGAAAATAGTAGAATAAAATAGAGATAAGAAGCAACCCTCAGAACACCACTATTGGACAGAAAATAAGAAGGTCGCCCATCAAACAAACATCGATATCTGAGCGATTTGAAAAGAAGATAACATAAGTAAGCAAAAGAGAAGGAGCGCAAATCCCAAAAGGAGGAGAGCCTTGAGAGCAGGGGTGACGCCTACCATCCACTCTGCAATGCTTTGGGTATCCCAAGCGCCACCGCACGCAAGGTCTCCACGCCCCGTAGTTCCTGAAGAGCCGACAAAACCATAAATCGGTTAGACAGGAAAGTATATCGCCAGTAGACCTCGCGCGCCGAAAGCCGTACTGGTCGGAAAATCGCAATGAGTTTCCAGATGGTCCTAAGAAGTGAGAGCTTGAGAAGGGTTTCAAAGATCTAGATAGAATCACAAGTGAGAGATATAGGGGCGAATTTAAGAAGGATAATAGAGCGGCTCCTTTTAAATCGCGAAAGTGGCCATTTCGATGCTTCACACACTGAAGGGAGCAAGTGCTAGTATTTGAGACAATAGAGAATATATGCCGAGGGCAGAGGAATAGCACGAAGCACAACGTCCCAACAGTCGGGGAGGGAATGCCATCCGGGCCACCCGCGTTTCTAACGGTCATCACAAGATTTTCAGGGGCCCATGCACCTCAACATGGTTAATCACAGTCCACCCCACGCCATAGGGAAAGAGGCAGTAAGACGCGCACCACACCGCCGGTTTGAGTTCGCAGGAAAATTAGAAGGGCCGAAGAAATTGGGCTTCTTCATTTCAGAAGTAGCAACAGATCATCAGATGCATAAGAGGAGGCAGATATACCAGAAGTTGCTCAGAGTGCTATGGCCAGCAGGCCAGAAATATTTGTCCACGGAAGAATAAAGGAGTTACGCACTTTTCCCGTTAATAATAATAATCAATAATAATCAATTAATAATAATAATCAATAGATAAATGAAATCGTACTACGATGATGGCTGACCACCCCACTGCATGGAGATCGATTGATTATAACTCACACACACACCACCACACTCGATCAATAATCACACATAATAAATAAAATATAAAATAATAATAATAATAATAATAATAATTAACCACTAACACGAACTTTCCCACCTATGAATTAATTAACATAATCAACAATATAATAATAATAATAATAATAAAAATATAATACATATCAGTCAACAAATAATAATAAATAAAATAATTAAAATAATAAAATAATAATGAATAATAATAATAATGAATAAAGAAATAATATAAATAATAATAATCAATAATAATACATGAATAATAAAAAATAATAATAAATAATAATCCACACACACTCAACCCATAATAATAGTATATATAATATAAAATTTATTATTATGTATATTAGCAAGTATTATTAATTAATATTTTTTATATCTATTATTATATATATTATTATTATTATTATTATTTTATTATATTATTATTATTATTATTATTAATTATATTTATTATTTATATTTTATTTTTATTTTTATTTTTATTTTTATTTTTATTTTTTTTTAATATAATATATAATAATATAATAATAATACCTCAGAAAAAAGTCCTGTATATATGGGTAGAATAACAATAAAACTTCGTAATATAACAAAACACTAAATAATGTGACCACCAACCCATCAAGTGGAATACTTGACAAGGTGAAACTCTCTTGCTAACGAGTCGATCAATGCATGAAGCGAGCATGCACTGGAGGATCACCAGGAAAAGCAGAGTAGTATTATTATTATCTTACAATCTCATCTCACTATGATAGTTCCCCAGTTATCTCATTATTTTATGAATTCATTATTATATAATCTGAGTACTTACATCATTACATAAACTATTGAAGGAATAATAGAATAATGAAAATAAGAGAAAAACAAAAATAAATGAAATTATAAAATCTAAAAAAATAATTCGAGAGATTTATGAGGGCTAAACTAGACAATAATAGTGGAGTTATGATGTGAGATTCATAATGATAAGGAAATGACCTGTATCACAGATTACATGCGTTATCCGAATTTTACTATAAGAGCAACACACATAAATTTAACAAATGAATAGAAAGAGTACATTGAGGAAATAAACACAAATAAACAAAAAGTAATAAATTAATAATTTTGTTTCCTCAGTTGAGGGAATAAGATGCCTAGAAATAAGATGAATATAGGAATAGAGCTAGGGGTGATGGACATATTTCTTTCTCTGTTTCTCTTTGATTAGTTATATCGAGAATTGGATATTAGCTATTTATTAAGTTGGATGTATTTATCACTATTTATTATTAAATCATTATTATTCAAAGTATTGAATATTATAGATCGACTCAGATGTATTTCTATATTTAGTTTAATCCTGACAGTTAATACCTTTTCTTTATATTATTATGTATATATACCCTATAGTGTTTCAATTTATCATTAATGCGTGAGTACCTCATATCATAATATAACATTAATGTATGTGCATCAATGATGTATTTTTCGCTAATGTGAAATTATTAACATTAATATTCAATATTAGGATCATAAATTTATTATTAGGTTTATCCATGGTTCTATCACTTTCCTCACTGACTATTTATTCTTTATGTACTTTACTAAAGTAGCTGATCTAATATTATTAGTCAATATATAATGATCAATCTCTGAACCTAATATAATCAAAACATAGGGTTAATCCTCCTACTAGCAGTTATTTGAAATCAAAATATAGTAATTTTAATATTAATGTACATATTGAATATATTATGAGCCAACAATTTAAAGCTTGATTTTACTCTTAAAACTTATGCAAGCGCTTGTTAATATACATTATCTATGTTATGTACAAGGATATAGGATATTAAAAAAAAGATATATTAGATGATGTGAGTTTTATTATGGGGAGTGGCAATTCTGAGTTAATCTATTAGGTGAATTCGAAGGAATTGGTAACTAAACCTCCTTCAGTTAATTCATGCCCTCACTCGAGCACTAAAATCACATTTCTGGCCTCTTTAGCCAAATAACATCTCTAGCACTCTCTGGTATATTCTGCTTTCCTCTATTCCGAGTCTATGAATGAATGACTAGGTGCAAGTGATTACTGCAGATATACACGTAAAAAGGCCATATATTCTCTCGAGCATTCTCCATTTCCATCTAAAGGCAACTTCTGAGAACCTCGGATATTTCCATTGGCACTTCCACTTCTTCCGGATTTTATACCGATCATCCGACAACTGCCTTGATCTGTGATTGACATTTTGAGCTGTTGGTGCAGGCCTCAACCTGGAAAGTCTTCAAACGCAAAGTAAGGACAAGCGAGAGTGACACCGGATAGGCTATTCCTCCCGCGAGTCTTCTCGAATGGAACGTAGTGCTTCCTCATGGACTCCTGCACCTAACCTGGTTCAACGCGATAATTCTTCTGAACTAGATATGCCATGAAAAATAGTGCATTTTCCTGCATGTTGGGATAGCTCTGACACACATATGGCAAGGATATCCTATATGGACGAATAAACGAACAACGAAGCAACGCGCCGTCTTATGATCCTGTTCTGAATGACCAGAAACCGACTCCGGAACTCACAGGTAGTCGTGCAACAACTCGCCCTCGAGAGCACTCTTCTAACAACTCCTTGCTAGAATAAGTCTGGTGAGATAATACTCCTCTTTGCTCTAACCATCTCATTTTTCCCTTCACTATAATCGTCGATTTTCCTTTCCTCGGCTGGCAAACATCATTGAGCCCGAGCACCTCGGCGTAAACTACGAACGCAAACCATCATTGGACAAGTTGGTCTATCTTCCTGTAGAAGTCGCTCCTGGAGGTATTCTTTCCTTGATTGCGTCTGGGTCAATACCAAACCTCACTATTGCTTCTGTTGTGGAACATAGACTGCCCTTTTGCCTCCTCATATGCCCTCCGTACAGTCGTTCATATCTTTTGGGTTGTGAGGCCATTTCAGTCCTTAGAAGCGAGTTCTCCCCTGATGTACTCACTGTACCTCTCCAGCATTGCCTATTGGAATTTTATAATTTGGAACTTTATATTAAGATCTAATCAACAAAAGTCGCTAAAATGGCGCCATAATTTTAAGTTGTAAAAATTGTGATATTTAAGAATATGACGTCATAGTGACGTTGAAGTCCCTGTACATCTACTCAAAATAAAAAAATTAAAAAAATAAACAAAAAAGCTCACATTCTTTCGGGAGCCGCCTTTAAATAATTTCCCCCTGCAGACTCCCATTAAACTTTGTTTCCGACTACCACCAAGCTTAAAACAATAAAATCCATAAAATTTTATTTAAAGTTTCTTATGAATTATCTTCGAATATTTGGAGAGAAGAGAACATTAAATTCATATAATTATTTTAAAAAGATTAAGTTTTAGCCAGAAAAATCAAATTAGGCTTTTTTAATACAAAAAGTGTCCAAACCTACAATTATAAAAAGCTAAGTTTAACACAAGCAATGAAAGGAAATGTTGAAAATATTCTATGGAAACACCTTTTAGAAGGATCAAACATAAAACATTTACCGTGGCTCAATCGGTAGAGCGACAGAGTCGCATGGCAAGGGCACGGGTTCGAACCCTAGTTCGGTTCCTAGGTAGAAATTACCTAGAGAAATTCCCCTTCTAAAATAGGGCTGTGCCCGTGAGGTGTGAACTTATAATGAACAAAAAAAAATAGACTACCTATACTATCATACTATTTTCAGCTTCACGAATTCCCCAGGGTTCCAAGGACCACAGATTAAGAACCAGCTTGTATAGTGCGTGACTCACATGAGTGAGATGGGTGTCTCACCCTCTCCCTCAAAATCCGCCCGCCCCCCGCAGAAAAGGGAAGTGCTGAAGGATGGCTAAATTAGAGTTGGTCGGAATTCAAAAGTGAAAGTCAACAATATTTAAGCCTTGGCCCATTTAACTTAAATTGTGGAGTTGGAATCATATAATTCTAGGAAAGAGTTGCGGTGCGAAGATGGGGGGTGGGGTCGAGTCGCTCAAACTCCGCCACTGGTGACACCTTATTAGAACATATTACAATAATAGGTTTTATAGCTTGTCCATTTAACATTCGGCATGTAGCATGTTTATAACCTAATTCTATTAAGCTTACTTTAACTCGCCGGAAGCACAGTATTGCAGTAATTTTAATCTATTAAAATTTTTTTTAATTGGTTTTGACAGGCTCCCTACAATGACTTTTTGGTAGTGTGAGTGCGATGACAGTTGAACAGTTGCGACTGGTGAATTGTTTTCATAATAAGTTTTGGGGTGGGGTGGTGCAAGAATGATGACATGTCTTAAATCGAGATCAAGTGTTCATGATCTACATAATCGAGTAAATCCTGCGTCAACATAGCTGATTAAGAATGATATCTCAAAATAAAATAGCCCCAATCCGCAAAGGTTCGTTTGACTCATTATGATATATAATATATATATATATATTAATATATATATATATATATATTATAATATATATATGAATATATTATATAATATAATATATTATATATATAATTATATATAAATATATAATATATATATACCGTACTATTATATATATATACTAATATATATATATGATATATATAGATATATAAATATATATATTAATATATATATATATATATAATATATATATATAATATAAATATATATATATATATTATATATATGATATATATATATATTATATAATATATATATATTATATATATATATATATATATATATATATACGGCTATATTATATATATAATTAATATATAATATAATTAATAATATATATATTATTATATAAATATATAATAATATATATATATATATATATATACATATACACACCATATAATATAAAAAATATATTATATATAATAATAAATATAATTATATAATATAATATATATAATTAAATGGAGAAAAGAAATTCTAAAGTCGAAAATGCTAAATTTGTGCTTCTTTAAGCCCTGTTCCTTGGACATAAAAAGAATTATTAAAAATCAATCCTCACCAATGTTAGTATCTCAGTTCAGACCTCAATCCAAGTCTTAAAATAATATTTGGGGTTTATATGGTGTTATAAAATACATTGCATATAACATAATGTTCTGACACTTTCCCATAAAGGCTCGCAGGTAACGTAGAGTAAGTCTTAATGTTTGTGAGAGACATCAATTATAGAATTAATGAATAATATTTAGTACTGCACCAGTTTGTTGTAACAATCTTAATCAGTCATGTTCATTTAATCAATTTAATAGCATTTAGAAGATAATGTAATTTTTGTAGTGGCAGGGAAGAAAGTTTTCATATTTACCATTGGACTTTTAAATTGGTGGCCACTAATATTTTTCAAGCGAATATTGTTGTCTAACAGTCTTCAAAAGCAGTATTTTTGTTTTTAAAGGTATTCACAACAAAATAAAATTTGATATTGGATTGAAATGTGATTTTTAAAAATCTAATTTTTTATTTAAAGCTGCTTCTTGTTACTCGAAAGTAAAAGATAAAATCCTTGTCAATCATTGACAGGAAAGATCATACTGACTTAAGAAAATATTGCTTTGTTTCATATTTTGTAGTTGAAATGGCAAGTGCAGAATAAAAGTTGAAATGTATTTTCTTCAAAACCAAATTTATAGTAATTTCGAGAATGAATAATTTACTTTGATATTTCAAGATATACTTTTTATTCTTAACTATATTAGTTTTTCTTTCATATTGCCAGAACCTGCATAATATAGTCCTCCTATTCCCGTGGTTGAGTTTCATGCTGTTATTACAGCACCATCAAAAGAGAGAATTACAAAAGGCAACATTTTCTCATTTAAAAAGTTAGTTAGTAAAAAGCTTGGTGTGTAGAAACCATTATATATGACAAATTTTTCTCATATTGGAAAATAAATTTAATCGGTGATTTTTAGCAAATAATTTTATGGATGAAATGGTTATTTTACTCAACTACCTACAAAGGGTGTTATGAAAAATAGTTTCACAAATTCTAAATGAAAATTGCAGCTATCAAGACTTTTGTTATATTGGCTTTAATATTGTTCTCTCTTGTTCAGAAGTAGATGAATCTTATCCAATATATGTATTTGTGTAGTTTTTATTAGTCAAGGTAATTTGTATCTTAAAGACTAATATTACAAAATAAAGTAATCTTATTTGTTGCATTAGTTTAATAATTTTGACACGATCTTTCAATATTTTTATTCTTTTTACTTAATTCCGAGTTTCAAAATTAAATCAATTTTATAATTTTTTTCTTTATTAGTTGTAGAAAATTGTCATGGCCACGAATCTCTTACCAGACCACAAATCAAGTATTCTCACTATGTTATGGAATTATTTTGATAGAATATTATTTAATTTAATTAATTAACGAAAAGTATAATGAAAGTTTCAAAACATTTAAATATTTTGGTTCTATTAATTAAGTGAGCTAGATCTTTTTATTGTTATTTTTTCATTACAAGTCAGTAATTTTTGACGGAAGAAAAGCGGCTTTCTTAAGGATGGTCTAAATACTGTTAGTATAAAATGCTTGATATAAATTTAAAAATTAAGTCATGGGTTTTATGGTAGATTTTATGAAAACTTGAAGGCTGATTGAATATATATATATATATATATATAATATATATATATATAATAATATATTATATATATATATATATATATATCTAATATATTAATATATATATATATAAATATATATAATATATATATTATAAAATAATAAATCTAATATTAAATAATAATATATATAATAAATAATATATATAATATATATATTATATATTTATATAAATTATATATATATATATAAATATATATATATACCATATATAATATAATTATATATATATATAATTATCTATTTATATATATATATATAATATATATTATTATATAATATATATATATTAATATATATATATAGTTATATATAAGAGATATAATATATTATATATATATATATATATATAATATATATAATATAAATATATAGGTATATATAATTTATATATATAATATATATAATATATATATATATATATAAATATAATATAATATATAATATATATATAATATTATATATAATTATATATATATATTATATATATATTTTTTACTTACTACCCATTAATACTTATATATACTACTTATAATTCCTTCCTCTCTCAGAGAAACCCCCACGATGGTCCGGGAGACTATCACTTTCCAAATTTATTTCTTTTATCGAAATCTAGTTAAGAGAGATTGTTTTATTTAAAATTATTGGGATATGGTATCAGTCGCTTGAAAGGTTGAATATCGTTGGTATACGGAAAAGGTTGTCTTTTTATCTATAATAATTTAAGACGGGCATGTTCGTAGTCGCGAGTTATTAACTGGACAGTTGCCACATTTGCATAAAAAGACATTTTTATTGTGTGCGTATGAGAGAGAATTGGTGATTGCTGTTATGCTTGTTTTAAGTATAGTTTAAGGTATAATAGTTAAGTATTTGATATGTGAATGTTATTTAAGTGTTGTTATCCGCGTTTGTTGAGTAATTTTTTTTGTGCTGAGCTTTCGAGGTTTGCCTCGGTGGTGGTTGTATGGTAATTACTCATAATAAATGTTGAAGAACAATAGGGAGTTCAGATATTTTGGTGATTTGGTCATGAATTTTATTTTTCGTAGTAAAATAAGTTTCAGTAGTGTTGAAAGAGGCAGCTATGCTTTTGCCATACTGTAGGAGGGAGTGGATAATTTGGTTGGTTAAATCTAATAAAATGAAATTTTTTTTTTAAATTACTTATTTAAAATGTACTTTTTGTATTTGACCATTAGGTTATAAAATGTTGGTACTAATTTTTGTCTTCCTACTTAGAGAGTAATGAATTAATTAATAATTATAAAATAATGAATATAAGGGCTTGTTCTTGATGGTGCTCTTTCCGGTGAGAACAAATGAATGGATCTGAAATGGAATTATTTATCTTTTTCGATTTTCACAACGGGATAAATCTAATTTGTTTCATCGGACAATTTGAGAAAAATAAAAGGAATAAATAAAAAAGGAAAAAAGTATCACCAGCAGAGCAGCACAATGGAGGTTGCTCGAGAGGTTTATTTTTATTTATATATAGTATATATATATATTATATATAATATATATATATATATATAAATCATAATAGTATATATATATATATATATTATATTATATGATAATATATATATAAAAATATATAATATATATATAAATTATATATATATATTAATAATATAATTATATATATATATATAATATATATATAAGATATATATATATAATATATTATATATATAATAATAATATAAATATATATATATATATATATATATATATATAATTGTATGGAAAGATATAACGAAATTGTTTTAAAGTTTTCCTTTGTAGTATGAAAATAAATTTGGTAGTGATTATAGCACAAAGCTTTTATAACATTTTGCAAAAATTTTGAACAAATTCATTTTGGTCTTGGACTAATTTTTGATGATTATATAATTTGTTGATGCCATTCTTTTTGTTAGTAAAAAATTATATACATTATTTACACACAACATTCTAGAAGGCATTCTTTGTTTATATGGTTTTTTTTAAATTAAGTATATAAATGTAGGAAAATAATTTTATACGTAGCATTAACAAAAACATGATGGATTATTTTTTAAACAGATTTTTTTCGCTTTTCTAAACCAGAAAAAGAAAAAAGGCAAACCTTAATGAATGAAGTTTATTTTTATCGTGATTAAAGCGAAGTCTTTTCTCTCAAATAGGATAAGGAATTTTCCCTCTCGCGAAGAGTGAGGGGTGGAATTGCTCGGATCCGCTGCTGGAAGGCAAGCAAAAATTGTTGTTAGTCAGGAGAAGGGAGATTTTCGTGGAAGACATAATAACGTTAGGCTTTACGGAACATCTCATACCCACTACATCGTAAAAATTAGCAACACTCAAAGAAAACCTGTAAACATGCAAAGATCTCTCCTCTCGCTCTCATCCCTCTCTCATCTCTTCAGTCTCTCTCTCTCTCTTCTCGTCTCTCTCTCTCGCTCTCTCGTTTTCTCTCTCTCTCTCCGCTCTCTCTCTCTCCTTCTCTCTCTCTTCTCTTCTCTCTCTCTCTTCTTCTTCTTCTCTCTCCTCTCTCTCTCTCTCTTCTCTTCTTCTCCTCTCCTCCTCTCTCTCTCTCTCTCTCTCTCTTCCCTCTCTTCCGTATCCTCACACTGCTCTCTCTCCCTCCTCTCTCTCTCTCTCCCC
>JABUQX010101881.1:2500-7500 GCA_015478945.1 Trachelipus rathkii
GAGAGAGAGAGAAAAAGAGAAAAAAAAAGAGAAAGAGACGAAAAAAGAAAGAGAGAGGAATAAGAGGAGAGAAAGTTGAGAGAGAGAGGCAGAGAGAGAGAGAGAGAGAGAGGAGACCAATCCTAGATAAGGCAGGCGCAATGACGTTTTTTCATTATTTGTTTCTAAATTTGAACAATACAAAACAGGATTTTAAATTTTTAGGCTTTGCTTTCACCGATGTGTTGAATGCATGCAATCGATATTGAAAAAAAAAAAAAAGTCCTATAATGTTTATCAGCACCATTTACACATAATATAAAAAATTCGTATAGTCGCCGTTTGAGGATAATCCTTCAGCTATTGATATTTTAGAAGATAATTGATTTTATAAATATTTCCATCTAAGAGAGTTATCAAGTCTTTTTAATGCAGAAAGTGTTCGAATGCATGCAATCGATATTAAAAAAAAAAAAGTTGTAATTTATGCATACACTTACACATAAATATCTAAAAGTCGAAGAGCTAATCTTATTTTTAAATAAGAATATCAGCAGAATATATATATATAAATATATATATATATATATATATATAATTTATATTAAATATATATATATATATATATATATATATTATATATCTATATATATATAATATATATTATATATATATAATTGCAGCCCTCCATGCAGTTTCCCACTTGCTGGCATAGAAATAATGATATATATATATATATATATATATATATATATATATATTATTATATTATATATATATATATATATATATAATATAATATATATATATATATATATATTATATATATATATATATATAGTATAATATATATATAATATCTATATATATATATATATTATATAATATATATATAATATATATATTATATATATATAATATATTCAAATATTTTCTTTTTACATTAAAACGGTAAAAAATATTGTTTTCCCAAATTAAATATTTTTGTAATTAATATTTTTAATTTTTTTAAGGTACATTTTTTAAAAAATAAATAGTTATAATTGAAAAACAAATTATAATATCGATAATTAATAAATATCGATGTATCGAAAGGTTGAAACGCATTTCGACGTCATTCTTCATCCTACACGAACGAAAAAAAGCCATAAAGTTACATTTTTCCCTAGCGTTTTTTTATTCATATTTTTATTAAAAATATCCATTTATAATATACACAGAAAACTTCAAAATTTTTTGAACATTTTTTAGATTTATAAGTTTATGGTTTTAATGTAATAGTTACGTAAAGTTTTTCACCTCGGCTAAAGTATTACCCTTATAATATCAGTTTTAGATATATATATAGGAACTTTTCCTTTAAAAGGATGTTAATCGATATATATCGAACGAGCGATTGTAAATCGATTTTTTTTCGTTATTTCAAGGCAATGAGCGTGAGCGGGTTGACAAAAGTTTTTTTTTTGTTTAAAACTAAAGAATACCCAACGATTAAATCGCCCAAGATATAAAGAGTCAGGTCTCTCGGCCTGCAGCCGGGGGGACGACGGGGGGAAACTTCGTCCCCCTCTGTCGCCACGCGTCTGCTCGAGCCCCTTAAAAAAACTAAAATAAGAAAAAAAATTAAAAGCAAAACTTACTTAAAAAATTAACATGATCATAATAAGCCAACATGTGGCAACTTTTCTCTCTTCTACTGGAGTTTAAGTTAACACGACACAGTGCATGGTTAGCGATTAGTGTTCAGCGATATTCTTGATATCCTGTATTTTCTATATGCTTAAACATCCTTTTTCAATAAGGGAAAGTGGCCCGATACTATTTCAAAAATGTCTAAGCTTGTATTAAAATATATTAATACGCCAATGGTATATCTTCGAAAATAGTGTAGTCGATACGATTAACATATATCCGATAATTCTAAATATTCGACTTGCGATCAGACGAAAGATCTAATTAGTAAGCCATATATATCTTATCATTCTTAATAGGTATTATTTATAATTACATTACATCTCATATTTATATATCATTAATTTATATATATATCTTATTATATATATATATATATACTATATATATCTTAAATTTATATATCTATCTCTTCTTCTTATTATCTATATTTATTTTATCTTGCTTCTTATTGGCTTTTTTCGCATACGGTTTTAGTGGCTGGGCACGAATCGGTGGACAACATTAACATTTTCCCTAACCGCTTACACCCTTGAAAAGTATTTATTCATTGCCAGTTATGCGGATGGAAATCTTTCTTCGAATTAGGGAACACGCGGAAATCGATTTTTAAGAAAAGTTTAAGATATACTTTAAGGAAATTGGTTTGAACTTAATTCATGTCTATTTCTACTTTATAAGCTTAGAATTATTTGTGACCTAGATAAGGTAAAATCAAAACTTGATCTTTTGTAATGTTAAAAGCCAATCTTAAAGATTTTGGGCGTGAATTTATATAGCAAGTTTTGGATATTTAACGTAAAGATGGGTGTTTAAGCCTCCTATATATAATATATAGCGTAATCCTATCGATCAATTAATCTGAATTTTAGTTATGTAATCTTAAAAAGAATATTTACGTGTTAGCGCGATTATAACAGTTGATATGTTATGTTATGAAAGGTATATAGTTCTAATTGTTATTATATAAAGCCGGTTTACTTATATCAATACTAAACCTACGTTTGTAGTGGATGTAGTGAGAGCTCTACTCTTACTGTAATTATTAGGTGTCGTAATTTCTTACGGAGTATCTATTCGATAGTTTTTTGAGTAATCTCTCATAATATCAGTTATAATATAGTTATAGTTTATTGGATTATATTTAGAGTTATAGTGTATAATTTTTTCTTGACTATTCTTCTTCTAGTGATAATAACTCTAACATAATGTGTACATATCTTTCTTGATTTTCTGCACCTCTGTTAATGTATTTTAAGTTCTTGATCCGCTTGTGCTGTGTATAAACTTCTCAATACTATATATGATTTATCTTTTATTTTAGCTCTATTTTTATAATATCACATTTCTTTTATTTATCTTAATACAATATTTTACTCAGTATTGAGATTTCAGAATACAGCCTTCTCTCCGCATCTCACTCTGCATTTTACAAGATATACAAGCATGTATCACTATACTTATTAATTTTTGCACTTATATATCTCTTTTTAATTGGTGCATAACTTCAAGGTTACTCAATCTTTATATCTTATTATATCGTATATTTATTATTCATATCTAACTTTATGTCGCATAGTAAATCACTACTATTTTTATTATTTCAACTTTTATATTATAATTTCTTTATATTCTCAATTATATTATACTTTTATTTTTTTTTTTCTTATTTGTTTTCTTTTATTATTGCTACTCACTACGTATATATACTTATTTTTTATACTATATAGTATTCTTTATTATCTATTTATTATCTCACTACCTCATTAACCATACTTAATAATTATATATATATTATATACTATTATCATGCATATTATGTTGGAGCTCAGGCTTCGATGTCTCCCCTAAAAATGGAGTTCTCACTTTCTTTTTAGTTTGTTCTCTTTCGAGCCGATGTGTGACAAGCATAGTGTCTGTGGGAGTTTTCTATATCCCGGAGGGGATGGTCTGTAGGAACCTCTCTCGCTGATATCCCAAAGACAACCAGATGTGGTTTTGGTTCCGGAGACCATTCCCTGGAGGGGTGGGATTAGTCCCTTCCCTTTTTTATCCCTAGAGCCGAGAGACCCCGACTCTGACATTCCCCGCGGGTTGTCTATTCCCTCGTTTGGGTATTTTTTTTCGTATGTTTAAACCCTCCAATTCACTCTCGGTCGCCGCCCTATCTTCTTTTGTTCTGTCAACAGTCTTTTTTTTCTTGTGCCATTCATATGCTATACTATATGGTTATTTTCTCTATGTAGGTTGCTGTTTTTTCTCGTAGTTATCATGATGTAGTTTAGGACATCTAACCTATTGAGTATTATGTCTCCTGTATTTTACTACTGGGGACTACACTTTCTATACTGCTATTATTTCTCCGATATATATTGCCTCTAAGTATACGATTACCTCATCATACTCTATTTATTATTATATATACGTAGTATAGTATATATATCACATTAATGCTTCCTTCGGGTTTTAAAGCCCAGACGCGCTTCCTCTTCGACCCACACGACGATTTGTGTATTTACTATTACATAGTAATTTCATATTGAACTTAATATCGATATAATCTCATTATACTCGATATATGATATAAAGTTCGATATATTCTGCTGGAATATCGACGTCTAGTTCGAAAAGATAGTTGTAATTTACCAGTATACTCATCATATTTAGGCTACTCACTCACCCTCGCTCCACTATTAATATATATAATCGCTTAACACCCTATTTTGAGCCTACTCTATTCTATTCCTAATTGCGCAGCTATTCAATCCATACTATATATCACCCTTCGTTCACTTGAGGCTTTATATCTCAATCACTCACCTAATAGGTATATATATATAGTATACTGTTTTAACGGGCTTCAATCTAGGAGGAAAGTTTTCATTTAAATATTCGGACAGGCATTTTGCAATTTTGTTCTGAAATTCTATCGTACATTAAAAGTATATATTGTATTTTTTTTTACAATCTTAAACTACACCACTTTAGGGTACAACCTTTGGTTTCGCCTATAGTCATCATAGGGTTGTTCGTTCTGATAATCGCTTAGAACAAACATTAGGGCAATATTTATCGGAAGATTATCTCATCTATCAGATCAATAAATACGATCGCGCGAAAAAGAAGCGTGAAGCAGTGAGTCACATTTTTTTCGGAAGTTTATTTTTGTTCATCACTCTTTCTTGACAAAGACTTTTAATATGTCAACGTTAACATTTTGGCCTAACACACATAACTTTTTAAAGACACTTTCTTACACCATCATTTTTGTAAATCTAAAGATTATCAGTTCTGATACAATAGTTGCGTAGTCACCTTTTCATCACATT
>JABUQX010101881.1:25000-27216 GCA_015478945.1 Trachelipus rathkii
TATAAAATATATTATTTATTTCCCATAGTTAGTTTGAATCTTTCGTCATTAGAATATAAAAAATTGTACCTATTTTCCTTAAAAATTTTGCCATATATTATTTACCTGCTTTATGTCTTGTAAAATGCAATGAAAATGCTTTAGGAAGGCTTTTAAAGGCCATTCTCATTATAAATATGTATTAAATGACATAAATTAATATTTAAAAGTCACTAAATAAATAAATAAATCTTTAAATTTAAGTTTGCACAGCACAAGCGATATCAACTTAATCCTACAAGGTCAAAATCCGAATAGACGATTTTTTGTTTATTATCGCTGGATATCGATATATCGATAACTCTAAATATATCGATATATCGATGAATTCAAAAATATCGAATATCGAAACTCAGACGAAAGATTGAAATAAGCCATATATATATATATATATATATATATATATATATATATATATATATATATATATATATATATATATATATATATATATATATATATATATATGGCTTAACTAAATAATTCGTCTGACCCAATCGATATTTTAGATTTATCCGATATATGTTATCGATCGACCCTATTTTTCGAAATACCCATTGGGATATATTATAAAGGCAAACCTTTATATATATATATATAGGCACTTTCCCTTTAAAAGGATGTTACATAAAAATACAGATATCAAAATATCGCTGAACACTAATCGCTAACCATGCACTGTGACGTGTTAACTTAAACTCCAGTAGAAGAAGAGAAAAAGTTGCCACATGTTGCTTTATTATATCATGTTAATTTTTTTAAGTTAATTTTGTTTTAATTTTTTTTTTATTTATTTTTTTAAGGGGCTCGAGCCGACGGTGGGACAGAGGGGGGACGAAGTCCCCCCCGTCGTCCCCCGCTGAGGCCGAGAGACCCTGACTCTTTATATCTTGGCGATTTAATCTTGGGTATTCCTTTAGTTTAAAAAAAAAAAAAAACTTTTTGTCAACCCTCACGCTCTATTGCCTTGAAATAATCGAAAAAAAATCGATTACATCGCTCGTTCGATATATATCGGTTAACATCCTTTTAAAGGAAAAGTTCCTAGTATCGTTCTAAAACTTATACAGATAAGGGTAATACTTTAGCTGAGGTGAATAAACTTTACGTAACTATTACATTAAAACTATAAACTTATAATTTACAAAAATGGTATCAAAAAATTCTTTGAAGTTTTTTTTACCGATTAGCGTATATTATAAATGGATATTTTTAATAAAAATATGAAAAAAAACGCTAGGAAAAATGTAACTTTATGGCTTTTTTTCGTTCGTGTAGGGATGAAGAATGACGGTCGAAATGCGTTTCAACCTATCGATACATCGATATTTATTAATTATCGATATTATAATTGTTTTATCGATTATCAACGATTTTATTTTTAAAAAATGTACGTAAAAAATTAAAAATATTTAAATTAAAAAAATAAAAAAATTGGAAAAAATATTTTTTACGTAATGTAAAAAAAAAAATAATTTAATATATATATATATATATATATATATATATATATATATATATATATATATATATATATATATATACATATATATAAATATATATATATACTATATATATATATATAATAATAATATATATATATATAATATATATATATATATAATATAATATAATATATATATATATATATATATATAAATAAATATATCTCTTTCTCATATATATATATATATATATATATATATATATATATATATATATATATATATATATATATATATATATAATATTATGTACCGTAACCCGTCAAGTAGAAATTTATATGCAAGCTCCGCGTGACGTCATACTCACACGTCAGGATTTCCGCGTTACGTATACTGTGACGTCATGACTAATTTTATCAAATATATATATATATATATATATATATATATATATATATATATATATATATATATATATATATATATATATATATATATATATATTCATATTTATAAGGGGGCTCGAGCCGACAGGGGAACAGAAGGGGGACGTTTTCAAGAAACTATTACACACATTTATGTGGGTCAGGAAATTTGAGCCGCAAGACCGGTTTATTGCGTTCTTGGAAGCTATTGCGAGGCATTATCCTTAATCCTTGAGTATGTTAATTTATATATATATATATATATATATATATATATATATATATATATATATATATATATATATAT
>JABUQX010101882.1:12500-17500 GCA_015478945.1 Trachelipus rathkii
GAATATCTAAATTGTGGTTTTTATATCAATAGAAAATATGTAATGTATTAATCATTGAATTATGAGTCACTTTTAAATGTATTTTAATATATGCCTCAATGTATTAGATTTATATTATATCTAACGGAGTATAACACATAATATGCTTGATGTATTTAAGAGTGCATCTCTTTATTAATTCTGTATATATAAACAATTTATTGCTAGTTTTATATGTATTTCAAATATCTGTATATCAATGTTTTATGTCTTGCGATAGGTAACCAGATTATCGTCCTTAGCGGGTGGAGTTTTGAAATATTCTCTTCGATAATTTCGAGTATAATTTTTAAGGTCTAATTTATTTGTCTTCATACATGTTTTGTATGTTTTACTTTATGTCTCTCTTTCGACTCACTACAACATAAATTTATGTCGTTTGGCATTTGAAAGTTAACTTCATTTTATGTGTATTTTTAGTTATTTAATTTTCATGAAAGGCGTTGTATTAGAATTATTTATGAAACATGATCTCTGGGTCTTCACTGCCTCTTGTTAGCTGTCACTATGCGAAGTAATGGGTTTCGAGTGCACACTCCATTACAAAACTTTAAGTAAATAACTTTTGAACATTATGTTCGTACGTATAGCTAAAGATTTGCTGCGCGGAGCAAAATTTTTTAGGCATAACCAGTCCAAAGCAAATACTAGTAAAACCGTCATTTGTGAGTATACTCTGCGACGTCCAATAGTTCATGTTCAGTGATCAAATGTATTAAGCATGCAGAAGACCCTAGAAAATCATACATCTCAAGATAGCGTATCTCGTGTCAAGTTAAATAGCGGCTACCCGGCAGAGAGTGATCAAATCTTCAAGTGAAAAGGCTGGCATAACTCGACCGCTTATTTTATCGATACACAACGAATTATTGTTTAGCCGCATAAACAAGAGTCTGAGAATAGTGTCAAGTAATCGAAAAACGCAGACAGGAAAAGGCTGCGACTTTGAGAGCAATTCGCGAAAGCTACAAAACAGTATCTCTAAAAACAAACGAATGGCGTACTTTGTTGTTGTTACTTGGAGATCATTTCACACTTCCATTGGATATAGTAGCTTGCTAAATATGTTGCATGACAAAACCGTTGTCATAATCACACATTTTTGATTTCTAAACTCTCACACTACCTTGCGTTATATATGGGTTGAACTTCGCTCAATAACGAAGTCCATCTAAGCTTACAATATTATAGGAACCCATTATATATGTTATTAGTCGAGGCTGAGAATATACTTATGTTATGAATTACTCGATAGTGATGAGTACTATTAATTATATTACACTATTATAGAAAGTATTATAATCGCTTCATATTATTAGCGGGAGATTTCTATGTGAAATATAGTAGTAATATCATTAGAATGTAGTAAGATATATTATATATCTGAGTATCTTCTCACTACGATTCTTAATAATTTTGATATCTAGTATCAGAGTTTATTAATGTCTTGATACTAGACTAGACGTAAGAGTCATTCTGTACATAAATTTTGTATCATGTTAGTGTGTCCTATAATACTTATGTATAATATCAATCTGTTATATGTGTGATACGTTTTGATCCTAATATAATATACTTGTACAATAGATACTACGTGACTCAAATGATCTAAATAATATGCTAGTCAAATTAATCTAGGTGAAAACTAAAATAACTATGAAATGAGAGACTGGATTTTCTCAATTTTTTTTTTTTTTATATTTTTTTTATTCTTTTTTATTATTTTTATATTTTTTTTTTAGCCAAGTTTACCAATTGACTATCAATTAATTCTCTTCATAATGTCTTTTTTTCACAAATTTAATTATAGGGTATTTATGTAATTGGAACCAAACAATTTGACGTAATATCTTCTTCAAATATCCATTTTATAATATTAATTAAATATATTATAATAATATATATATATATTATATATATATAATATAATATATATATATATATAATATATTATATATAATATATATATTATATTAATAATATATTATATTAATATATTATATATATTATTATATATATATATATAGTACCGTATATAGTATTATCGCATATCCATATCGCATTCTCTCCATTGCGTCGCCCCCGCACTACAAGAGTGCCCGGCTCTCGCAGAATTTTGCGTGAGTATTTGAACTCCAGACTTGTTCGTTGTCATTGCTCTTGTGCGTTACAGTCATACTTTCATCTATCTGTGAAGAACTCTCTATAGCTTTATTCACACGTCCTCTGTTATTCCCGTAATCAAATAGATTTAGGCTACTATATTCTCTATATTTAATGCTTGAGTTTATTTGCGTGTAGAGTATTGATTGTACTGAAGATAAAAAGGTGGGATATAGTGTTTCATGATATTATTCCATCACACACTCCTTCCTTGATAAGGGCATTGCTGCACGTGAGTGGTTGGTTAACTGTATAACACATCCTCTCTCTCTCATAAACGAATACAAAAATACTATACTATACTATCCTATACTCTATACTATCATCTCAATACTCATCTCTATTCTATATACTCTCACTATCTATCTTATCTCTTATCTACTTATAATATAATATCCTACTATCTATATCTCACTTCATATATCTAATATATCTCCTTCACTCTCTCTCTCTACTCACTCTCTACTCATTCTCATCTATCTCTCACTCTCTTTATTGGTAATATATTTCTAAGGTAATAGTTGAGTTAGAGTAGTTAAAAATCGGATATTTTTAAAATAATGATAATTACGAGATATCATGTTATTTTAGATATTGTGATTAATGAATATTAATCTTTATATATAATATACTAATATTAATATATATATATATTAATCTATATATATTAATATATTAATATATAATATAATAATATATATATATTTTAATATTTAATATAATTATATAATATATTATATATTATTATATTAATATATTATTATAATAATAATATAATTAATTTATCAAGTATTATTATATATATATAATATATAATAATATAATATATATAATTTATTATTAATATTAATATATATATATATATATATAATAATATATATATATATAATTATATGATCTATAACTCTATGCTTGGATTAAGTAACGCAATTAAAAAGGAAGAATGAATGCACGAAACGAAGAGAAAACTAGAAGATAAGAAATAGATGGACAGGCAGTATACAACTACATGAGTTTCGGATTTGTGAAGATTGATTGACCAGATTTTAAAAAAAAAAATTAAGAGCTCGTAAAGAAATAAATCAATTAAATAAATTAAAATTTTATAAAATTAATACAAAAATTAATGTCTATATTAGCTACAGGAGGAGTAACAAAAATTTAGTCATTTATTTAGGCGAAATAAAATTTTAAAAAAATCAATGGAGGAGCAACAAAATTTCGAATTATTTATCTTGAAAAAATTTAAAGTAACAAAACGTGGATTGTTTGAAACAATAGATATGAGAGCTCACTTTATTAATAAAGAAGAAATGGATATATTCGAGATATGGCATTTGTCAATATGAAGTATAACTTCTCTTCGCACAGTTCTAGGGCTATATGGCTAGCAACACGGCCATTTACATTGTTTGCTTGTACAACTCCTAGACTAGCAATGCAAACTCACGCACCTAGAAACACGATCTTCTGGAAAGTTCTGGGAGAACTAGTAAGGAGATCAAATGAAAAAAGACGCTAGCTCCATTGAAAAGGTGAAAACCCTACCTTAGATTATATATATAACTTGAGAACTAGCATAGAAACCCATTGCGCCGACAAATAGATTTTGAGAGGGCTCTATTGGATCAAAACTTTCGTAATGCTAGTATAGGTAAAGTGAGATAGCTTGAAGTAATAAAATAATGACAGGGAGCGAGGTTACATACAGGTATTAATATTAATTATATAATAATTAATATATATATATATATATATATATAATTATATATATATATATATTGATATTTATTAAATAATATAATATATATATAATATATTAATATATATTTGTATATATATGATATGCAAAATATATTAACTTAAAGAGAAAGTATGTATTATATGATATATATTAATTTTATATAATTATATATATTATTAAGATATATTATATATATATATATATATATATATATATGCACTAAAATTTGACAAAACTAAGAAAAGAACTTTTAAAAATACTGAAAATAATGAGTGAAAATTATAAAAAGGAATGTAAATAATAATAATAATAATAATAATAATAATAATAATAATAAAATCAATATTTAAAATTACTAAACTAAATATCATTCACAATGGAATAAAACAAATAAATATATAATAATAATATATATATAATTAATATATTATGATTGTATAACAGTAAATCTTTTAAGATAAAAGGAAAAAAAAAATATTATTTTAAATGAAGTTTTTTATTTTTTTTAAAGAAATAAATTTTGTGATATTTTTGGAAAAAAAAATAAAAATTGTAAAATCAATCAAGGAATAATTTTGAAAAATGTTGAAGAAATGGAAATGAATTGACAGTTTTCCAAAAGTAAAAAAATAAATGAAATAAAATATATAAAAATAAAATAGAATAAAGAAATAAAAATAATAAAATAATAATAGAATGAAATGAAAAAATAAAAGTCAGCAATTTCGTTAAAATTTTTTTTACTTAAAGAAAAATAAATAAAACAGGTTTTAATTTTGTAACTTATTTTTTATTTAAAGAAAAGTATGATACCCTTACAGGGAAATAGTCCTACTCAATGACTGGAACTTCTCTAGGTAATTCCTACCTAGGATCCGTGCGAGGGATCAAACCCTGGCTCTATGCCTCGATGACTACAGACCCACACGCGTTGCCGTTGTGCGTTGCGTTGCGTTGCGATATATATAGATATATGCGTTTGAGCGTTGCGTTATTGCGTAGCACAATAATCACTAATATAAATAAAATATATTATAAATAACATACTAAAAAT
>JABUQX010101882.1:22500-29157 GCA_015478945.1 Trachelipus rathkii
AAAGATCATGCAATATTTATTTATCAAAGATTTACAGTACCAGTTAGTAAAATAAGATAATGATGTTTATTTATATAGTTATCTTAATAAATTTATTGTGGCAAACTTATATTATTTAAGATATTTGTATGTATTGTTCAGAGATTGTGTAATGATGAGATAATGCAAAGTTTTATCTATCGCTTAATTCTTACTGATATATATAAATATAAACTAATTTTACACTCATAGTGAGAGATAATATAGTATATATTTTTTATTTATTATTTATAGGTATAATATCACAATAATACCAAAGTTGGCAGAGAGGAACTAACACCTTATTATATATGAGTTATTTAATCTCTTAAGACTCCACCATCATATATATTATGTGGGCAAGTAAAAATGTATAGGAAGACCTAATGATATAATAGAATAAATGAGTTTATTTAGCGTATTATTTTTTAGAAGTACTATTATGCAATCAATATTATAACTATCAATATATTAAGGCTATAATATAGTATTATAATATATAGTATATATATATATATATATATAAGTATCTATATACATATATATATCTATATATATATATATATATATATATATATATATATATATATATATATATATATATATATTATTAATATATTTATATATATATATATATAATATATTATATATATATATATATATATATAATATATTACAAGGCCCGTAGTCCCTCGGCCCCTCCCCGAAATTATTTAAATTATCAAATTTTTTTTATGAATTGAATCTCTTAATTTTAAGAATGATTAAATATACTAATGAAAGCAAATTAGAGAGCACACTATTAAATAAAATGAGGAAAACATTTATGGTTCGTGAGATTTCTTAAGTTAATGCTGTTGAGCTACAATAAAGGAGAGGAGAATTTTCTAAACGAAGCAATAACTTCGAAGCTTGAAATAAATAGCACTTTCATGATTGGACAACGACATGTTAATGGAGGCAGCAAAGAAGGAAAGATTTTTAAAAGTGTTGAAGCTGCCGAAAATATAACAGCGCTGCATGTTCAGTGATGTTCACATTTTATGACTTAAACACATTAGAAACTCTATAGCACAAATGGAAAACAATGGGTCATTATTTTAGTTTTCAAGAACGAATATATATTATATTATATATATATATATATTATACATATATAATTCTATACTATCTAAAACTATATATATATATAACTAGTATTAGTAATATTTATATATAAAATATATTTATATATATATATATATATATAATATATTATATATATACTAATCTTTTTTGTTTTTTTTTTTTTTTTGGTTGTGTGTATTTTGTAACCTGTACAGATATGCTCGAGCGGCGAACACGAGCATCTCTTACTTTTAAGGTCTGATCTATTATTCATACGCACCGTGAACACGGGCTTCGAATTTCCACCAAAGTACATTACCCACTTCCCCAAGTAATCGAGTTTCTAGAACTTGTATTTCGGGCTCGTCGAAGTATTGTGAAAACTTCTGGTCGAAGTTACTATATTTCAAATGGGTGTGTCTTTCATAATGTAGTGATCCGTTCAACACTTCGACTTTTATTCCAACCCACATAAAAATGCTGTAATCAGTGGAACATACCTCAAAAAATGTCCTAGTGGATGATACAAATGCTTGATTTTCTTCTTCGCTCATTGGAGCTGTAATTTCACCTTTCAAAGTTCGGCATAAGTGAGAAGCGCTCTTAAAATCTCTTTGTTCCGGGAAAACAACATAATCATGGAGGTTCACAACGCAGACACAACTTTTTAGAATGTTTGTAAAGTTTCCCGAATCACTAATTCTTCATACCTTATCAAATGTGAGATGATCATTCTGGAATTTTAAAGCGTCAAGTTAAAAAAGTTTGAAACAAAGCATCATCAAACAAATTTCCGGATAAAATATAGTTAGCAAAGCAACCCTAAAAAGTTTCTTCTAAAGTAAATCCACCGAGAACTACATCTTGCTCAACCCCAAGAATAATTGTTCCACCTGATTGAATTTCAATTGACTCCTTGCTTTGAATTTGTAGATCGATCTCTTCCACAACAAAGGGGAATATCTAGAGGAGGTAATACTACGAAAGTTTAAATAAAAAGTAACGTTTTGTTTGGTCCACAACATGGTAGTGTTGAAGAAAGGTTTTAGATAAAAGTATTTATTTAAGCTGTCAAAAATATACAGCGGCATTGTATATTCATTATTGTACTATACTATTCATGTACTATACTTTATTGGCACAGTGAAAACAACTGGACTTTTTTAATTTACAGGTGGAAACTAATTTATTTATAAAAAAATATAGTAAAAATTTTCCAACAGAAAAGAAAATTGACAAAACTAACACGAATATGGAAAATAAGGTCGGTGGAAAGTTTCGATGGATGGTACAATTCAGAGAAGTCTCTAAAGTAATTATTGAAGCTTTCGGGGAGCATGAAATAAATCAAAATATTGAACCTAAACAGTGCAATACGAAAATAAATCAAGCAATTACAATTACTTTTCTTGAAAATTTTTCAAACCAGTGAGAAACAGATCTATCTTATCAATCTTAGTAAAATGATTCCATTAATATCTATTAAAAGGTTTAGCGAATTTTGTATAATAACTTAATCTAATGCAATCACCATTTGGAAAGTTAAGGATTTTAGCATCTATCTCACTCACAACGTGCACTAAAGAAAGATCTTTCTCTAATCTCAAATGGCTTAAAATATATTTTCTCAATTTTACAGGGGTAAAAAGACTAAGAAATCTTACTATATTGGGTGTTCATCATAGCCACAAAATATAAACGGAAGTTTTCACTCAGTTTGCTGTTAATAGAGATAGAATAATATAATTTTTCATTTGTATAAAATATATTTTTTTTCTGTTTCTTAAAATTTCTGTCAATTTCAAAGTATATTTATTTATTTATACCCTTTTATTCAAGTAAGATTATATACGATAATAATATATAATATATTATATATATATAATAATATAATTATTGTTCAAGCAATAAAAAAGTTATATTATATACTAATACTTCTATCATATTACTATATTATACTATATATATATACTACTCAATACACTATACTATTATATATATATTATATATATATATAATATATATATATATATATCAAGCGGATTTCAGAATATACTCTTCTCTCTCTCTCTCTCTCTCTCTCTCTCTCCTCTTCTATATATTATTATAATATATAATATATATATATAGTATATATATATATATAATATATATATATATATATATTAGTATATATATATATATATATATATATAATTATTTTACACCCCAAAAATATCCACATTAGATGATTGAGTTATTGTTATTTTACATATTTTTTTTATTTTAAAATTGATTCGATGGGCAACTGTTATTGTTTTCCTTTCATAATTCTTTTATTATTATTATTATTATTATTATTATTATTATTATTATTATTATTATTATTATTATTATTATTATTATTTTATTATTATTATTATTATTATTATTATTATTATTCTTATTAATAATTATAATTTATAAGCTCTATTATTATAATTATTATTATTATTATTATTATTATTAATTATTATTATTATTAATAATTATTATTTATATTATTATTATTATTATTATTATTATTATTATTATTATTATTATTATTATTATTATTATTATTATTATTATTATTATTATTATTATTATTATTATTATTATTACTTTGTTAAATAGTTTTAAACAAATGTGTGACTAGACTGTGTGATGATAGGTTGTGCTTAACTGCGTGAGCTCGATAAGATTTGAGTGTGTTTGTAATGTTTTAGATATTTTGCCTCTAAGTGGTAAAATTTGTACATTGAACGTTTTCCGTTTTATTGTTTTTTAACTTCATGGATTTTAATATTTGCAGAATTTGATCAATCCTTTTAAAAGATAGATATCCGTTTATTTTTAACTTAGGAAACTTTTTAGTTATGTTTATGATAGCTAGTTATGTTAGATAGCAATAGTTATGTTTTTAGGATTGTGTAATACGTAGTTTAGATAGTACTAGGGTATATTTTATTTTTTTTTCTTAGTCTTTTTTAACTTTTTAGTGTTTCTATTTTTTTTCTATTTTTTTAAACGAGTTTTAACACAGCACCTAAGTTTTTAGTCAATTATTATTTTAATTTATACATAACAGTTTTATGTTGAATAATTGTAATTTTTTTTTTTTTTTTTTTTTGTAAATTTGTGGGGGTGTGCGAGTGTGTGAGGGTTTTTAACTTTTTAAACTTTTTTTATTTTATATATTTATTATAAACACGGTTTTATCGTTTTAACATTTACGGTTTTTTTTAGTGTGTGAATAATTTTAACCTGTTTTTTTTTGTTTGTTTGTCTTTGTTGTTTTTGGTTTGGTGTGGTTGTGTGTGCGTGTGTAATGGCAGTTTTGCACAGGCGCGGGCTTTCTATAGACTTTACTTACATCCGCGCTTAAAAGCTTCTAATTCTGCATCGTGGAAATACACCTTCTCATAACTCTAACCCCTAACATTTTTTGCTCTCTGTCTGAGACACAGATGGCTAAGAATTCATGCCTCTACCTCGTTAATGTATCCAACTATAACTTATTTCATAATTTCCGTCTAAAGGGTGGAGTATGTGCTTATGTAAACATAAACACTCTGTACACGTCTCGAGAAATCTCGAAATCTCCTAACTTCGATTTCTGGTGGCTTTAAAATCTTTCTTTCCCCCCGCTTTCTACTACAATAATGTTGTGGCTTCTGCTACTGTTCTCCTAAAAGAACAGATTTTCATGCCTTTTTTTGGAAATAATCTCTAGTAATTAAATCATCGAGACTGTTATATCTTCTCATCCAAATACTGAGATCCTCTACTCTATTTGGAGGACTTTAATGTACACAACACTGATGGTTGGGGTCCTCTCATACTGATCTAGGTGGGGAGGAGCCGAATCATTCAGCATTCTCAACGATCTGGAGCAACTAATTGAAGAACCTACACACATTCCGGATCGTCCCAATCAATTCTTGAACACGCTTGAGATATGTTTCACCACTAGTCCTTCTCTCTTAAAATACACCACTTTCGCTCCTTTAGGCAAATCTGACCATAACCTTATATCTCTTAATTTTAATACTTTCTCTCCAACAGCTCCATCCTGCCCTAAGCGTATCTTCTGGCACTTTAATCGGGCCGATTTGGGGGGCTTTGCGTCGATTCTACGCTAACTATAACTGGAGTGACTGCTTTGACTCTGTGAGCTCGACTTCTGCCGGATAAGGTGGGAGCTGTAATCGTTGATGGGATGGGCATTCCTTTCTTTTTCGTCTAAATCTTTTTCTCTACTTAAAATCCATAGTTCAATCGTGTTTGCCTTCTTTCAGGCTAGAGACAGTGCGTATCGGGAGTGGAAAAATTCTCTCGTTCTTCCATCACTCTTGCTAATTTTCATTTGGCTTGAAATCGTTGCAGGGATACTATTCGACGATCAAAGCGGACTTTCATAAACGAGAGTGCGCTAACTCCTTGATTCTCCTACTGACAAATCTTTCTGGCCTCTTGCCAAAACATCTCTAAAAACTTCTGTAAATCTGCCTTTCCTCCTCTTATTCGCTCTGATGGTTCTGTTGCTAATTCTCCAACTGAAAAGGCCAATCTCTTCGGCCTCCTGTTTTCCTCAAATTCAACCCTGGACGATTCTGGCATTCCTCTTCCTCCTCCTCCTCCCCTCAGGTGTCACATGAATGTTTCTAAGATTACATTTGATCCGGTGCATGGGCCTCATAAAATCTATGAACGTTATGAAGGCGGGTGGCCCGATGGCATTCCTCCCGAGTTTTGAGGGAGTGCTTCTGTGCTATCCCCGCCCCTCGTTCACCTATATTCTCTATGTCGCAATACTAACACTTTCCCTCAATGTTGGAAGCACGCGAATGTTCTATTGCATCCGAAGATAGGTGGCCTTTCCGAGCTCTTTAACTATCGCCCTAAAGCTCTTACCTATTTTCTGCCTAAGGTCTATGAAACTCTTCTCAACTCTCCTTCTTAGATCATCTGGAATCTCATTCCATTTTACGATCCGTCAGTAGGCTTTTCGGCGCTCGAGTCTACTGGCGATTATACTTCCTATCTTACTGCTATTATTTTTCCGCCCTTAGGAACTACGGGGAGATTTGCGTGGTGGCGCTTGACATATTCAAAGCATTTGACCGGGTATGGCAACGCGTCACTGCTCTCCAAGCTCCCTCCTTGGGTTCCTCCTTCTCTTTGCTCCTTACTTATGTCTAGTTTTCCCTTTCAATCGCCCAATATCGGCTGTTGTTGATGGGCATCTTCTTTTCTGTCAAATAGTGGTGTTCACCTCAGGGTGTCAGTCTCTATCTCCTACTTTAATGCTACTTTTCATGTTAATGATCTTCCACGCTGCACATTCAAACTCCTAATTCACTCAGTATGCACGATGACTCGACCTTCATTCTCAACTCAATTCCAATTCTGCTCTATTTTTTTTTTTTGTATCGTGGTTTTCTGGTTTTTTTTTTATCTTTACTTTTTTAGAATTGCGTCCCGTCTTAATCTTTCGATTCTATCTCGCTGATCTGGATAGAAATTTCCGTT